>JASDQU010170431.1:5731-18101 GCA_032191745.1 Picea mariana | reverse complement strand
CTATTCCTTCCTTTTCACGATCAAATGGTCTAGGGGAATCTTCATTATCCGAAGCTCATTCTTGATCAGATGGCTAGCAAGATTTTGGTGATTTCAGGACTTCAGGATATTATGGCTCCTTTATACATCCATTTATCACCGAAGCGCCGAATAGATATACCACTATAGATCTTCCCTTATCTTGATTAGATGGCCTTTTTTTACTTCGGGACTTTGTGCCTTTGGCCCCACTTATCCTATCCTTCCATTACACTTGATCAATGATTGACGAGACTTCCCTACTCTTCCTCTGATTTGACGGTCGACAAGAGTTTGTTACTTCATGGCTTCGACCTTTAGGTATTCCTACATGATTCATACTTCTTTTTGTCGGAGTGGTCAACACCAGAGTTGATTGTTTGATCCAATAATTGATCGCTCACCTGTGGGGTTCTTAGATCGATGGTCTGCATGAGTTTTTTTACTCTGGGACTTCAGGGTATTGTGGATTACCGTGCCCTTCCACTAAACTTGATCCGATGGTTGAGAATCCACCCAAAGACCCTCATTGATGTAACGAGTGGAGAGATTTTGTGACTTCATGATCCTTCCTTGTATCCAATGTTTGTCGAAGTGGTGAAGTTCCAGATTCCTATTGTTCTTTATATATGGTTGAGGATTATTTGTCTCGATCTGATGGTTGGGATTTAATTTCTCCCAACCTCTAGCTCCATCTCGATCTGAAGGTCCTAGATTTTTCCGAAAACTTTATCAACGGACATGGTTCCTCCTAAGCCCTTTGGATTTATAATTTGATTCCAACTGAACCAAGATCATTGATCTGTGCCTTTGGTCAGTGATCAATGATTGTCATATCTACCAACTATAACAGAGTTTCCTCACAGTTCCGAGGGCGTTCTCTAGTTCATCTGTTTGGAATTCGATCCCAATAACACTTCCTTAAGACACTCATTTTCCTAAGATTTTCTTCGACCTTTCCAAAGGTATTAATGCTGCATGCTATGATCTCATCCAACCTAATACATTGCCTCTCCTGAGCTTTAGGTTTATATTGTATTCCTCTACACCTCATGCTATGTCTTTTGTGCAACCTACTACGTTATTTTTCCTGAGATTTAGGATCTCACAGACATATAATGACAATACCATATTGATCTTCTTGACATCAATGCTAACACCATAATACCATGTCCAACATTGATCATATTGTCCTTATTTGAAATTAATGCCAACAACACACCATGTCCAACAACTCTCAACTCCATATCTTGTCCCACTCATCCCAATAGATATGGATAAGGATTGCCACACACTTCCAATTTGAGCTTCTCAACTAATTAGGCTGAAATTATCCTTTCATTGAGATCTTAGGTCAAAAACACTATCCACCTTTGTCTTATTCAACAGTATATTGATATGAAAGTGTTCAATGATCTTTCTTTCCTCTTTTGGACCGAGTTTACTCAAGGTCAATTCTCTTTGAACATAGGTGTACATAACCTCACCTTCAATTATGGTATTGATTTCCATCTTTTGTTTGACATCTACAACTAGCAAAATCTTGTTTTTCTACTGATGTTTGAACCATTTAGAATGAAATTATAGGTGCAACCTCCAACAATTCTCTTTCATGTGATCATAGACATTGTAGTTCTTATAATGGTTACTGGGGGATTTTCATTCTTGTGTAACCATGGTTACTTTATTTCCTTTCTCTTTCTTCTTGTCACTTGTGTTCTTTTTCTTTTTTCTACTTGGGTGGACCACTGAAATGTCCCTTTATATCCCCTTCTATACACTATACTTGCACACAATGTTCATCAATGGAATTTGGTTTGAAAAAAATTTCTTGTCTTTGGATGTCGTTGTGTAGTGCTACCAAATATTTAATGAAAAAATTGGTGTTATTGGGAGATATACACAACTAAATTGGTAGTTTCTAAAACTCAGTGGTGTACTCTTGCATGATTTGTCCTTGTCTTTTTTTGAAAGAAATATCATTGTATCTTTCGTTCTTTCTCATATTCAATGAGATATAACTACAAATTAATGAGATTACTGAATGTTTCCCATTGATTCATTGGTTATCCTTGCTTGAGTCTTCGAGTGGTAACATAAATTTCCCACCTTAATTTAACCAAGCAAAATAGATTATTTCCTCTTCAAAAAATTGAAGCACACTGAAATAAACTTTTAGTTTTTTTTTTTTTTTCAAACTTTGGGATAGAGCCTAGGGAAACCCACTTGGCACTTCCCCTGATTTCGAGGATGGTACCTGAGGTAAACCAATTTTTTTAGAAAGCTAAGGATTTTTTGATAGCTTTCTCATTTAAGAGATCAACATGTCACTTGCAGGAATCAAACCTGGGTGGGGGGAAAACACCCCTCAACACAAACCACTTGGACTAAACCCAATTGATTGGAATAAACTTCTAGTTGTTGTAATCGTTGCTTTAATTCAAGGACACCATCCTAACATGTATGGGGATTTATGTCAATCTTTGCTTCAACTTTGAAAGTTGTTTGGACTTTGTTGTTGTTCCCCTTTTCCAACTTTGGCTTCTCCTCTCATTTAAATTCTTCTTCTTCAAAGCTCAAACTTGACTCATGAGGTAGCTTATGCTTATTCAACATCATTAGTGCAACCAAGGAGACAATGTTCTTGTTCTAGTCTTCCATGTTGATAGCCAACTTGGTCAACTATGGCATGCTTTGAGAAATATGGGTCAATTGAGTCTCCAAATTTGCAAGTCTAGTTTCCAATCGACTACCACTTCACTATCTCCTATATCAAAATATTGACATGGTTTATTTCTTTTTGACCCAATATTAGGGTTGTTTGAAACTAAATCTCCACCTTTTTATAGTCTTCTCACTGTTGATAGAGTTCATTGTGGTATTCCCTTTATAGACTTAAGGAATAACTAGTCATATATCAATATGATTCACAATCCATCCACCAATGCCCAACTTGATTCACCAACATAGATCCTAAAATTACTTTTAAAAATTTAACTTGCTTTTATGTGTTTATTACTATTGTGCAATCACCAATCACCGTGAATTCAAATGTAAACAAAATTAATGTAAGGAATTATCTCTCTGTCTCTCACACAGACACTATAAAACACATAAATTTAACATGGATAAACCTAGCATGGGAAACATATTGATTGAAATGGATTTCTTGACTCTTTCTTATTCTAAGGGAAAATTTCATATTACATAGAGTTCAACTAGAGATTTTCTGCTTGTGCTAATAACTAAAATCTACAAGAGCATAGTACCTCCTCTACTCTAGATTCACCTACCCCATAACCAATCTTGAATTTATTTGTCGAAGTTGTCACTAGCCTCTGTCTCGTTGGTTCCATCTATATTTTCCAATGCTTATTCTTCATCTACAATCAATAATTCCCTAAAATGGTGAGTGAGGGAACCCCCATATCATCATTTTCTGGATTACTTATCTTCTCCCCTTTGGAATACCAAACACCTCAAGAATTAGTTATGGTAGTTGGGGTTGTAATTGTAACTGCCAAGTGGGGGTTGTTAGTAATCTTACTAGGATTTACATGACTGTAACAATCCCTTCTTTTCAATACCCTATGGGTTTCCTTGATGTGGATGGACTTTTCTTGATTTCCCTAGGGTGTGAAATCTTCCAAGACACATGTCTCAAGATCTTAGGAACAATGGTATGCTCCCCTTATGGAAGTTTTTCTTTGATGCCGAGTGTAGAAGGGTGTTCCATCACAGTTTCATTTACCACCCACTCCACCTTGACATTTAATGGCCTCCACATTAGCTTTGCCTCTGCGTGGGGTGATGTCTTCACAATCACTTAGTGATGTGGAGCGCATAGAGGTAATACCTTTTCCCTTTGTTACAATGCTCCACATTTCACATTCGACTTGGATTGGAACCCTATCAAAATTATTTTCATTGATGTAAAAGGATTAATGTTGTTATTAATTTCATATTACGACTTTACAAATACACACAACATTTCCAAGATTGATTTTATATAGGTTTGAAAGTATATTAAAAAAATGGGTGCACGTGAAAAAGTAAAAAGTGAAATGGTTCTTTCAAACCAATGGGTTTGGAAGCCCATGGTATTTTCCCATGTATTTGCACATGGTATTTATAAAAGTGAAATAAAAAGGGGAATTAATTATTTAATTAATGGGTGCCATGTCTTTTTGAATTAACATGTCCCTTCATGAAGGGTTATGCTAAAGTATAAAAAAATAAAGTATTCAGAGAAAGTTTGTGGGTGGAAAATATAATAACATTTGAAGAAGTGGATGAGCAAAGATTGAATATCATTCCAAAAGGGGAGAGTTGCGAAATCAATTTCAGGTCAACTTGGCATTTTTCACTATAAATGATTTTTTTGGGACGTTTGAGACCATGAAATTTTGAGGAGATGAAGGTGATATATCTGAATACATGTGGTCAAAATTTCAAAGATTGGTTTTCTATACT
Organism: Picea mariana; assembly: GCA_032191745.1. Classification (NCBI taxonomy): domain Eukaryota; kingdom Viridiplantae; phylum Streptophyta; class Pinopsida; order Pinales; family Pinaceae; genus Picea; species Picea mariana. The sequence goes on along the minus strand of JASDQU010170431.1, from coordinate 13,610 downwards.
TTCTGAGATATTCCCTATGGAAGTTAGGGTTCCTGAATGCTCCTAAAAGTAGTTCCAAATAGTCCAGTTTGACATTTTTTCTATAACTTGTTTTCTTGGACGTTTCAGATCGTCAAATTTTGAGGAGATGGAGGTGAGATATCTGGGTACATGATCTGGACTGAATCATTATATTATTTTTCATCTTATATCTTATTTATTTCAGAGTGGAAGAAATGGAGGAATAATCTTGTAGGGTCATTTTATTGGTAGGTCCTAGTTTGGAAAATTGGGGTTCAAAACCTTTTGGGGCCATTTTGAGGCATCAAATGACATTTTTTGGGGTAAAAACATTCACAAGAAGGACATAAAGAAAAAGAATAATCTAGCCACAGATTCAAGTAATCAAGTTGAAAGAATCTCGAATGTGGATGAAAAGATTGTTTTCACATCATTGCACAAGGAGGTGAATCTGAGTAGCCTTCATCACTAGGAAGAGAAGGAGATGACCATGATCTTCCACATCAAGATTCGGGTCAATAAGATCAATATAGATTCTCTGTTTGACTCTGGTTCACAAGATAGTCTCATAGCGATGGCTCTGGTTAGTAAGATTGGATTTGAGGTTCATAATCATCCTATCCCTTATCCATTAGGTTGGGTAAACAAGGATGCAAAGATCAAGGTAGAAAATCAATGCAAGATTAAATTTGTTGTAAGTCTTGTTTTATAGCTGAAGTAGAGTTTGATGTAGTACCACTAGATGTATGCATGGCAGTGTTTGGAATCCACTACATGTATATGAGGGATTCTATCTTCATGCAAAGATCCAATTAGTACCTCCTCATCAAGGAAGAGAAATCCTTCATCATCAACACACACAAAGGGAAATTAAAACTTTCACTGGCAAGTGCCAATCAAACTAAGAAATTGATTAGTTCTAGCAAGAAATATGTTTTACTTTTCTAAGAGAAAATTAGCATGGTGAAGAGTTGTTAAAATTAAAGACATCCCTGGAAGGGTGTACTAAAGAGTAGAAACATCAGTTGGAGGAGTTGCTACAAGAATATAGAAGATTTTTCCAAGAGAATAAAGGGATAACACCTAAGAGGGAAGTGAAGCATGAAAGTCAATTATTACCAAACTCCCCCTTGTCGAATATTGGGCCGTATAGATAGTTTGTTCTAGAATCAAATGAGGTAAAGAAGAAATTGCAATAGTTGTTGGAGCATGGTGTGATTCAACCAAGTACCTCACCTTGTTGGTTACCCATCATAATTATTCCCAAGAAGGATGGGACTTGGAGAATGTGTATTGATTATAGGGCATTGAAAAATATTACACTGAAGAATTGGTACCCTCTGTTAGCACTTCGTAAATATATTCGGCTGATAGACAGACGACGAAGGTATTTTTTTCAACCAACTTTGAGACTCGACACTAGCCTTTTGGATCTGGAGAGGGCTCTCTTAGAAGGCACGGTCTCCATGCAGGATATGGCTTTGAAAGCAGTGGCTAGATTTAACACCTTTGATATAATGGGTTCTGGTTATATTGGCGTAAGAAGGTAAGACTTGGGCTATGGAGTCGATCTAAGGAAATGAAAAAGACAAATGAATCAGTGATTGAAATTGAGAGGATAAGGCTAGGCATGTAACAGTGTTCAGTGTAAAACCATAATGTGAGTTGGGAGAAAAACACAGGAAGTAATTCAGAGCACTGCTGCGGGTGAATTCAAAGTTAAATTTTAGAAGAAAACATTTTTTCTAAGTGGAGCGAACAAGGGGCGTTGCACAATGAATCCACAGGTTCAAAAATTCATTCTGAAATAGACGGAAAAATATATGAATAAATATGACAGGAACCACACACACAAAGAAAGATGCACAATACATCCAACTGCTACAACTAGAATCTTTTCATCAAGTTACAGGACCTTTGCATTAAATTTCGGTCAAAAAACTCAAATTACATATAATAGCTATCGTCTACCAAATTTTCCAACCAACTTGGCTTAGATCGAAAATATGAAATATATAAACGAGGGCACCCCTTGGGCTACACTGCTTTCTAACTGCTAACCCTAAAACTAGGAAAACTGAGTAGCATGCATTGGAGACTCTTCGCATGGTGCTTTCAAAAAATAGATAAGAATCACTTCTGTTTACTCATGACTGTTTGCAAATTTTCCATGAGGGTCTGATCATCAGTCAGGTCTCGATATGAATAAAATATGTGTCGGTGTATCCCTTTGATTATGTGCCCAACCGAACAAGTGTCTTTCAGGAACTTGCTATTTGCTACAACAGATTTGATTTCTGTTGCGCGCTCATTTGCTGGAGAAATGTGCACATCAAGTGGATGTTTGATTTTCACAGTGGTTATCAAAATGGTAGAGTTCTTTGGGGGAACATGTCCTTCAAAATTTCCAAGATTTGTCTTATGTTTTTTGGATGTAGAGACGAACACCTGCTAATTTTTTTTTTCTACGCGTTGGCGAGAGCCACGCGGGCTTCCTTCTCGGCTGCTTCGCATTCTATGGAATGTTTCATATGCCTTTATTCCACCAGTATCTATGCTTCTCATAGCTGTAAAATGGTGTCTTGCACCTCTCTGAGCTGTCCTTTTAGCCATGCCACATTCCCTTCGTGACCCTGCACCGCTGATGCTTCCATGGTCTTTGTCGCTAGATGCCTCCTCAACTCCTTGTTTTCCTGATAGAGTTCACCGATAGCCAACTTTGCCTACTTCAATTGCTGAGATGGCTCATGATCATTCACTCCTGTGATATCCATTTTCATTGTTCTGCTCATGTCTTCGCAGATCGATCCTCCAAAAGGATATAGCCGAATGGTGTGCATGAGTAGTTATTCAGCCACTGATATGGCATGCGACTCTTTTGAAAATTAAGCTTCCACAACTTCCTTTTTCTTTCTCGGTCTGCCCCTCCTCCGAGGAGTTTTTTGTTGAAGAGACGAGGATTCTATTGTCTTCCCTTCCTATGCAAATCCCTTTGCTTCAGGTTCTGTGTGGTTTTATCTGGTTTTCTCTAAGGGTAAAGGAATAACTCCTTTCACGTCTGTGGGAATGCTTGCTGCAGGTGAGAACGACTCCTAGTCATTTTGGGGCTTGGAATTTGCAATTATGCTGCTCCACGTTCCTTTCCTTACGCTGTGAGAGGTCTCCATGGTGCGACCAATGTGTATCTTGTGCACAATATATCTAGCAGACACACAGGGGGGGAAGTTTTGAACAAACTGGATTGGCAAGGGAAATTGGAAATAGAGTTTGGGCCTGGTTCTACAACTGCGAAGAGTGCTGAGAATCTGAGATTTATAATGAGTCAGACAGGAGAAGGAATCATGCTGGAGGACAGTGAATTCATGGCGATGAGATGTTTTGAGTCAAGTTGCAGGTTTTCCATGGAAAATCCCCGCGTGTAGGATACATGTGATAAGGTTTGCTGGGCATGCATGATACAAACGTCACAATTTTTCATTCCTTCGGCCTTCATGATGAACTGATAATAGCTACTGTACTTGCCGATGCGACTTCCATCAACTACTTGACTCGACCTGGGGCACGTAGAGACCGGTTTCTTAACATGTCTCGACTCTTCTGAAAAGACATACCCGTACCACTTATGCAAGTTTGACTCTGACATCCCTTCCCGTTTCCAAGGGAAAACTGACCACTTGCTAACTTCGGCCTCATGGTGCTACGTACCCGACCTCACATGTTTGGACGCATGGGTCACAACGTGACTTAAAACATACTCTATCTGGAAAGAAAAATGGCGGCGCTAACATCTGGCTCCAACGGGGATGCTATCCTCCTTGCAAGGTAGTAAATAACAATAGACCAGGTTCCTGACCATTGGGATTTATTAGACCTTCAAACACTGAGAGAAGTAAATGACAGACATACAAAAAACTAAACCTATCGACGTAGCTTCTAAAACTTCAACATAAACTTAGGGCCTTCACTCCGGGCTTCAATTTTCTGCTGCACTACTGACTTGATGCAAAAAATAAAACGACTGTTTACAATGATGAATGACTTAAACGAATTTTATGTCATCAGGTAATGTTTGATGAACCTTCCATTTACAAGCCCCCAACCAAAACATTCTCCATCTAATCCTTCTAGGAAATAAGCATTTCCCCTGCAATGATCACTGATTCTGAACGGACCTGTCCAAAGATGGTCGAACTTTCCATGCTTTCCTTTGTCCTCATTTCTCGCGTCCCATCTCAAGACTAGATCACCCAACCAGAAATCCCCTGGCTTAGAATGCTTATTGAAAGATTTATTTATCTTCTCCTAATGGAGATGTGACCAATTATACACCTGCTCCCTCACTTGTTGTGTGTGAATTAGCTGGTTTATTCTCCTTTGCGCATCATTTGGCTCAACCTCCTATTCTTGCAACAACTTCCTGACTGGTGGTCCCAGTGAAGTAGGGAAGATTGCATCCGCGCCGTAAACAATATTGAAAGGTGACGTTGATATAGACTTCTTGGTGGTAATCCAATCTACCCACAACCCGTAGATAAGATTTTTATGCCAGGCTCTCTTGTTATCTTGCAGGAGTCTTTTGATGATCCTAGTCAGGCTCTTATTTGAGGATTCTACTAACCCGTTTCCTTATGGATAGTACACCATGGAATGCCCCAGGGTTATGTTATAATCCTGAATTTTTTTTTCCATCCTCTTAGATTTGAATGCAGTTGCATTGTCTGTTATGATCTTAATGGGACACCTGAACCCCAACAAGATGTTTATCTCTAGGAATTGGATGATGATTGCATCGGTAGCTTTCTTTGTGGGGATCACCTCTATCCATTTAGTGAAATAGTCGGTGGCCATGAGCATCCATTTATGCTGCACGGAGGACGACGGATTTATCTCTCATATGAAATCTATACCCCACTGCATGAAAGGTGCTTCGACTGAGATCAAATTTAGTGGCAGGGGCTGTAGCTTTCTTCTTCCATTGAAAATCTAACATTCGTGGCAGCTGGAGACCTCTTTATACACGTCAGCGAAAATTTTAGGCCAATAATAACCTGCTCTCAGGATTTTGTGTGCGGTGGTATTCCAATAGCAGTGTCCTCCACAGTTTCCTTTGTGAAACTCTTGTATAGCTCGCTTCACATCATCTTCCAACAAACAATTCAACAATATTCCCTCGGGGTATTTCCGGTAAAGTGAATTTTCCAGGATGCAGAACTTAGCCACATTAAGCTTGAGAAACCTTTCTTTGGTCTTATTCATGCCCAGAGGATCCTGGATATTCTCCAACACATATATGATGTCAACATACCATGGCGAATAAATGAACCACTGAGGCACCTGTGAAACTTTTTATTCTTGAGGGAATTCCAAAAGATCAATGATGAAATTCATTCCTAAAGCGTCGCAGTCCGTCTGCACCATTAAATTTGCAATACCCTGACCCTTGATCATTTTTGTAGGATTGATCTCAAGATCATATTCCAGCATGGTTGCTATCCACTTGCCTCTCCTTCCTTCTGGGTCAGGTCAAGTCAGGATATCCTTTACTGAAATTCTAGGCACACAAGTGATGAAATGGGAGTGCAATATGTATGTCCTGAACTCTTTGAAGGATTTCACTAAGGCATACACCACTTTTTCCATAATGTCATACCTTAGTGGAGCATTGTGCAACATTTGCCTGAAATAGGCTATGAGTTTTTCGAAGCCCTGCTTGTCTTTCTGTAGCAGCACGCTGACAATAGTGTGTTCTAAGGCGAATGAAAATAGGAGGAAATATTTCATAAAATCTCGGTTGGCTAGCACATGAGATTTAGTCAGTGCCAATTTGATATCTTCAAAAGACTATTTGTCCTTTGGGTTCCACTTGATCTTGTTTCCCTTATTGAGCATGAAAGTTATGTGCTTTATGATTTCCGCCAAGTTTGGGATGAATCTCCTCAAGAATTTTACCTTTCCCAGGAAAGATTGCACTTCCTTTTTACTGCGCGGGGTGTCGATCTTCAATATTCCTTCAACCCTATTGGGGTCTATATTAATGCCTTCCTTGGAAATGATGTTGCCTAAAAAAATTCCTTCTTCCACCGCGAAATGCGATTTCTTTGGATTTAGTGATATGCCAAACTTCCTGCACTTCTGGAAAACCTTCTTCAGGTGCTCGAGATGTTGTTTGTTGGAGGCAGAGTACACTGTGATGCCATCTAGATAAATCATGATGAACTTTTCCTTTTCATCAGCAAACACAATTTCCATTTCCCTCTAAAAAGTGGCTCCAATGTTCTTCAGGCCAAATGACATCTTGGCGTACATGATTGTTCCCCATGGAGTTGTGAAAGCTGTTTTCTCTCTGTCGTCCGAGTGGACCATGATCTGATTATATCTTGAGAACCCGTCCAACATAGACATCTTCTAGGACCCCACCACTTTTTGCAGGATATAGTCCATTTTAGGAAGGGGGTAGTGGTCCTTGAGAGACACTTTGTTTAAATTACAAAAGTCTACACACAATCTTATCTCGCCGCTTTTCTTTCTTACATGTACCAAATTAGCTACCCATTTCGAGAATCTCAAAGAAACAATAATTTTAGCGTCGAAAATCTTTTTTACCTCCTTCTCAATTAGCGACAACAACAGGGGGTTCATCCGTCTCATCTTTTGTTTGAAAGGTTTCTGATCTTCCTTGAGAGGGATAGCATGTTGGATTACCTTCGTTTCATATACTTTTAGGTCATCATAGCTCCATGCGAAGACGTCCAAGAAATATTTCATGATATTTACGTAGTCCTGCTTGACCTCTAGAGTGAGTGTCTTTGATAATTTTACCATCTTCATTTTCTCCTTAGTCCTGATGTTGCAGTCTTCCATGTATTCATCTCTTGCAGGGATATTGGGGTTCTTAGCCACACCATTTTTGTCAGATAACTTTTCCAGCGGCACCAACCCCTTTGGAATAATATTATTTTTCAGTTGTATTATGTCCCTTCCCGCGATCTGGTTTTGGAAAGGGTCATTGTTATTGCGCGCATCCTTGCCCTCATCTTCGTCGCTGCAACATTCCTCTTCAATGTTTGTATTAGCGAACTCGTCGTTCATAAGGAGGAATCTTTCCACATGTTTGTCATCATCAAACACTTGCCAATGTTTGATATTATCAGGCACTGCCAGCCTGTGCTTGACCTCAATTTCATATCTTTTGTCTGAGAATATGGGGATCTTAAAAACTTAGGCCGAGTTGGCCAACACATCGGTGATTTGACTTTTCTCTCTAGGGATAGTGGGCAGGTCATACTCTAAAAATCCTTCGAGGAGGTCCAAAGCCAAATTTCTGTACACTCTTAGCCTAGGGTGTTTGGTCTGATATACACCCTTTACCTGATTTATGATCATCTCAGAATATCCATGCATTACTATCTTTTGCGTGCCCAATTCTTTCAAAACTTGTAAGCCCAAGATTAGTGCTTCATACTCAGCCATGTTGTTAGTGCACTCAAACTCGAGCTTGTATGAGCACAACTTTGTGTTTTCTTCAGGGGGGATTACATATACACCGGCCCAAACTCCTTCTCTGCTGACTGCACCACCAAAACTCATGTTCCACACCCCGTTTTCCACGCGGTCTTTCGGGTTGGTGTAGTCTATTGTTTCCCTCATGTTTTTCTCGTTAGTTGTTATGATGGTTGTCGGTTCTTCCTCTTTGAAACTTAGGTCATTATAGAATATAGAAGAACCCACCTCAGTGTCAATGGCATATATAGGATGATTGTTTGGCTACATCTTTCTGCTCACCATGTATTTCAGTAGAACTTCTCTGTACAACCTTCTGTCATGGACAAAAATAGGGATGGTGGTGTATGACATATCCATCTGTAAAGTGCCCTTCAAC
>JASDQU010170428.1:13798-24051 GCA_032191745.1 Picea mariana | reverse complement strand
TATATATATATATATATATATATATATATATATTACAACGATTTTTATTCATGTAAAGATTAGAAATCACATTCATTATATGTTATTGGTATGATTACAAAAACAAAGATATAGGAATCTCCCTCTTCTTTAAACCAATAAACTTCATTTTTAAGCCAACTTTAAGTTCAAAAGATATCATGTCAAAGGTTTGTTATATAACCTAGAGTCCTCCTCACACTCATACCATTAGGCATAGGCCTAAAACATAGTAGTTATTGTATCAATCCTTTGATAAGACTTTACATATTTTTGAATAAAAACAAAGTGTGTAAAAATTCAAAACAAAAGCTAAGCATCAATTCAATAGAGTGAGGTACTAAATGAGTTAAGGCTCCATTAACTTATTCTTTTAAAATTGAAAGTTAAAATTCATGTTTCCATGTTTTGACCAACCTTAGAAAGTGCATCTAATAAATAATCATGTTCATGGAAGTTAATTTTATAAAGGTTTTGGTTGGTTTTATTTTTTAATTTAAATGCATTTTCTAAATAATTATAGTTTTAATTAACATGATAATTTATATTACAATACAATTTCTTCACCGTCTATACGATAAATATAATTTTTTTAATTTTTAAATATTTAAAATATAAATTATTTAGTTATTTAAAAAATATAATTTAATAATTTATATAAATGATGTAAATATTTATATTTTATTAAATATATATTTTAAAAGAAAACAAAAATATTTTTAATGTGTATTGAATAAATATGAAAGTTTTCTCATTTATGTTTTTTCTTAATATATAATTTTTCTTATAAATATTAATATTATATGTAAGAGATCATTAGTTTTTTTTTTTTCAAATTTTAAATATTTTAGATAAAAAAAATTATTTTATTTTGAGAATAAATTAATGAGTCAGTATTCATCTTAACTTTGTATTTATCAAGTGTCGAGAGGGATCAAATATCTCGATGTGCAAACTTTTTCTAGAGTGCAAAACTTGAGGAAAGGTTAAAGGTTTGCACCCTCGGTGCTTGATAGATCTGAAGTTAAGATGGATCTACACTAGTTTGAGTCATGGGTAGTCACACAAAAATTGTAGATCATCAACATTATGTATATGTATATGTTTAATATTAATCTAATCATATTAAATTTATTTAGTTACCTTAGTTTGTTGACAACATAGACAACATTAATGAGAATTATACTTAAAGAGTTAAGATTGATACATCATTTATGGGCTAAGAGGTTTGTTAAAGGGAGGAAAGGTTAAACTACTTTTTATACCACAACTGAGTAAATTTGTGTTAAAGGGAGGTTGAAATCATAGACCACTCAAATATTGAACTCTATATATTGTTGTAAATGTCATACCCTCTCTCTCTCTTGCTTCCCAATATTAATAGTATCTTTCTCCAACGTCAATCCTTGTGACTTATGTATTGTTAAACCCTAAGCAAGTTTCAAAGGAAGCTAAATTTTGTTAACTCTTTCAATAGGTGTAATAGGAAGCTAGTTTTTATATTTCTATTAAAGTGATAATTTTTCATTGTACTATAACTGAAATCAATGTACCATAATATTTTTCATTATTGAAATCATTTCAACTAAAATAAATGCACTTTATTGTTTAGCATTAGATCATCAGTGAATCTAATGCAAGTACTTGATTGCTTTAAATAATTTTTCATTGTATTATCATTAAAATAAATATATCATTTTGTATTTCTTTATATCATTGTTGAAATCAATGCAACTATTACTTATATAATTGTTGAGTTCATTGTAACTATGTGACTACTTTACATCATTTTTCATTGTATCRTCACTTAAATCAATACACATTTATTTCAGTTCTAAGACTTCTACGATCAATAGTATTTTGGTGATATTCTTTCGGATTCATYGCAACAGTTTATAAAATGGCGTTTCGGACCAAAAAAATGTGGTCCATCAATACACATTATCATTTGACATTATATTGTTGTTGAAATCAATGAAACTATTAGTTATATCATTGTTGAAATCATTGCAACTATGTGACTATTTTACMTCAKTTTTCATTTTATCATCACTTAAATCAATACATGTTATCATTTTTCATTATATCATTGTTGAAATCATTGCAACTAGGTGACTACTTTTATCATTTTTTATTGTATCATCGCTTAAATCAATACATGTTATCATTTTTCATTATACCATTGTTGAAATCAATCAAGGAAAACAAAGTAATCGAGGAAGAACTAAGGAGAAGGGAAGGGAAGGGAGAATCCATTACCTTCCCCTTCAAGAAGATGAAACCCTAGTCTCCATGAGGATGAAACCCTAAGAGAAGAAACCTTAAGGAAGAAAAGGTAAGGGAGAATAAGAGAAGAGAAAAAGAGAGAAAATAAGAAAATAATAGGATAGTAGGGTTGGAGGATTTTTTATGAGAGAAAATAAGATATTTTAATTAAAATAACAAAAATGTCCCCACAATCACGAGGATTGAGACAAATGGTATTTTTTAGCCCTGTATCTTTCTTAAATTTCTTTTTGAAAAGTTTCATTTGATTTTATTAAGTTACATAGGGAATTAGATGTTAAACCTAATACAAAAGTTGGTGCTAAATATATTATGTCAAGTTTGTACTTTTCAGTCAAACAACATTGAGTTTTCATAAAAGATACCAAAATATCGTTACTAAAAAAGTAAATAGAAATATATAAAAATGAAGTAAAAGAACCTAATGACATAATTTTATTATTGTGAATGGTGATAATCATCTTTGTCATTCCTTCAAAATTTTGTTCCCATTCCCTTTCGATTCAACCCCATTTGGTTGCACAATTCCTTGGCCATTGTTATCATCAAAGAGTCTTGGGGAACCCCCATTAAAGTGTTCCTAAACTTTTCCTACGAAAGCAAGTTGTGTGCAGTCAAATCAACTCTTAAATAATTGGTGAAGATTTCAATTACCCGACCAAATCAAAAAAGAATCCTCAAAAATGATGGAATTAGAAACCATTCAATAAGAAATGGAAGCACAAGAAGTGACAAAAACCCACCTACAAAGGGAGCGTGAGGCCTATCAAAAATTGCATGAGGCCTTTCGAAAGGAAGAAGAATAATGGATACTTAAATCTCACATTTTATGGCTTCAATATGGAGATTCCAACACTACTTATTTTCATAAGAAGGCACAACAGATGTGACAAAAAAACATTGTCCAAAAAATACAAGCATATATAAGAGAGACTCTAGAATAATTTTCCCAGATTAAGGAAGCAATAATAACCCACTTTGAGAATCTTTACTCACAAGAGAAAGAGGAGGATGAATAAGGAAACATGCAATCCATGTTGGAAAACATACCAGCTCGCATCACCAAGGAAGAAAACGAGGTCCTCACTTGAGAAATCAGTGAAGAAGAAATCACATGAGCCATATGGAGTGTGGGATAAGATAAAGAACCAGGGTCAGATGGCTTCTCTATACACTTCTTCAAAGTATTCCAGGATAGAATTGAAAAATATTTGAAAAGGATTCTCAACTACACTTTGAAGAAGAAAAAAATTGGAGGGAAAACTAACTCAACCTTCCTGGCCCTCATCCCAAAGGAGTCTATTCCCTTCAATTTCTATAGATTCAAACCCATTTCTCTTTGCAATTCAACATACAAATTCTTCACAAACATAATTGTTGGGATAATCAAACCTCTCTTAGGAAAGCTAATTTCAAAAAACCAAGGAGGATTCGTGGAAAATAGGAAAATCATTGATAACATTGTCTTGATTGAAGAAGCCATATATGTGAGCCAGAGTAATAAAGAAAGGGGAATGATTATAAAACTAGATATGAAAAATTCTTTTGATAGAGTTAAGCATGCATTCCTTTTCTTGGTGCTAAGAAAATGTGGATTCTCAAAGGACTTTGTAGATAGGATACAAGCCTGTATCGACTCCCCTTTGATAGCCCCCCTGATTAATGGAATGCCATCACAATGTTTTCAAGACAACAAAGTGTTGATACTGAGAAGGGGGTGAATTGGTATCAAGTACAATTTAAACTCTTTTTCAACTTATAGTTCAACCAGATTATATATTCAATTATGTCCAATGAACATTGAACAATAGTAGAAGAGTTACACCATTACACCATAATACACCATGCACAATATATGATAAATAATCAATAGTTATTGTTCAAGGGAAGTAATGAATTCCTAGGGAAGCTACAACTTCCAAGTTGAAGGGAGGGATAAGCCTCCAAGGGAAGATACAATCCTCCAAGATAAATAGGGGGTTAAACCCTCTATCCTTGCCCCTTCCTTCCACCCAAGAATATACAAAAGATAATAAGCCTTACATCACCATATCACTGATAATATCATCACTAGAACATAACCATACTCAGAAGCTTGAACCAGATGCCAAGATGTGTCTTCCTTTAGAAGTTTCTCAATCATTTACTTATGTATGCTACCTATTACACTGATAGCCCACGTATGTATGCACCCTATTACACTGGTAGCTCGTGTATGTACGCACCCTATTACACTGATGTATCTTAAATGTGTATTTATACTTGTTGTGACACTTCCTTTTGACATTAGGTCTGACCTATCACTTTTTCATTTTGTAATTATTTTCTTTAATTATCTTCGGGGCCGACCTGTAAATTCACATGTTCATCTTCAAAAAATCATTTATCCTCAACCATGAGGATCCATGTGACATGCCACCTACCACTGGAAACAACATGATGTATACTATCCATCCATGGGTGTTGTATTTGCATGTGCACTGTCCTTCATGTCCAAATACCTTCATCAATCTTGGGGTCCAAAACCAATGACTAGGGTTGACATCAATGACAACAACCAATCTTCCAACAATCCCCCCCTTTGGAATTGATGGAAACACTCATGCTCCCCCTATCCTCATTCTCCTGGTTTCTCTCCCCCTTTGACATCAATAGAAAAGGGCAGGGATACTCCCCCCAAGTTCGATGACAAAAGATAACTCTCTTCTTTAGGGCTACTCCCCCTGAACATATAGCACTTAATAACAGTTCATTTTTCTTCTGGGTCTTCTGGTATTTTTCTTTCTTCAAGGTATTTTGTGTGTCTTCAATCTTCTTTCTCCTCTCTTGGTCTAGGATGTATATGTTACTTGGTCTTATTTTTGTGGTTGCAACCAATCTTCCTAAACCTTCTTCTCTGATTTTTCATATTCATGAGTCAAGCGTGAGAGTATATCCTTGATCACGCATTTTGCTGACACTAAGGAGATTATGCTTCAAATATTCAACCAATAGAACATTGTTTGCTTTTAAATTTTCACTTGAAAGCTTTACTAGAACCCTTTTCCAAGTATTTTGGTAGATGAGACATCTCCAAATGCAACATTTCCACCCTTTCTCTTCAAGTTGATGAATTTGTCTTGATCCCTGGTCATGTGTGAAGAACATACACTGTCCATGTACCATTCATCTTCTTCTTTACATTATTCAGAGATCAATGCTATTCGACAATATTCATTGTTTGGAATTTCTGTCCTTCTCCATACTGTGGTTGGATTAGGGACATCTGAAATATGAGCATCTTCTTTAATATCTCTGTAATCTCATGCTTTGTGACCAAGATTATTACATTTGTAGCATACAATATTTTGGTCCATCAACGGGGAAAATGGATTATAAATTATGTTGACAACTCCATGAACATTTCCATATATACTATTTACACCATTCATGTTTATGGCATAGTTGTCCCTTTCATTGATTCTGCAATTGATTTCTTTATGTCCAAAATTTCCACAAGTATAACAATGACCAAGAAAAATATTTTCATACTTGTTAGAAGAGGGTCTTCTCGGTGTTTCCTTCCTTCTGAATCTTGATATGATGAGAGATGGTCTTCTATCTTGTTCTTCAACTTCTTTTGGAGAGCTAGTTCCATCTTTTTCATCTTCCTTCAAATTGGCATTGTATCCTAGTCCTGTCTTGTCGTTCGACGATCTTTGATTGCTAAGGATTTCATATAACTTTTCAATGATTCTTTCAAACTTCTCCAACTTCTCTATTGTCAATATTAGTTCCCCTTTTGTATGATCCAAGTCTGCTTTCAATTTCTCATAATCTTCTAATTTTTTCTTCAAGCTTTCAAAATTCTTTTCAAGCTTATGATTTTCTTCTTCACATCTACTCAATTCACTTCTTAGCCTTCTATTTGTGTTTCTGAGTTTTCTATTTTCAGTTTCTACATTGTTCAATTTTCCAAGAATCTCATCTTCTTGTTCGCTTTCTGTGTTGTTTTTGTATCCCCAAAAAGAATCAAAGCTTGTTTCTTCATCAAATTCTTCTTCATAAGTGACTTCTTCTTCTTTAGAATTCTTATGATCGTCATTATGGGTTTCTTGGGTTATGAAGAGGAATTATTCTACATATTTTTCTTCTTCGTCACTCTCATCTAAAGAGGTTCCATCATCCTTGCAGTAGAAACTCTTTTTCTTGTTGAAGCTTCTTTTTTTCATAATAGCATATTTCAACAATATGTCCTACTCTACCACAATTAAAGCATTTGAGAGGAGACTTACCTTTATATATGTTGGATCCCTTCTGAAACCTTCTTACAAAATTTGTTATTTCTTCATCAAGGTCACAATCTGATCTTTCTTCTGCCTTGTGTTTTGTGTCTTTTGTCTTCTTTATGGCTTTAAAGGATGCTTCCTTATCTGGATGGTCAATTTCTATACCTTTTCTCATTTCATATGCTATGAGAGACCCATGCAATTCATCCATGAAATTTTGGTCAAGTCCCTAGTTTCCTCAATGTCAGAGACCTTAGGATCATATTTCAAGAGGAGTGATATTAACACCTTTTGTACAACCAAAGATTCATTTATCTCTTCTCCTAATCCTCTAATAGCATTGAAAACTTCATCAAATCTGAGCAAGTAGGTTGCAATATCTTCCTTTTCATCCATCTTCAAGTTTTCAAACTCTCCTCTATGTCATTGAAGCTTGAAGGATCACCTTCATAAATGATTTTGAGTTTTTCCCATACCTCTTTAGCTTTTTTGCAACCCATCACTTTTCTTGCAATAATTGGTGTCAATGCTCCTAGAATAACATGTCTGGATTTTGAATTGAAACTCATTGAATTCTTATCATTTGGATCGGTTGGAGCATTCTTTGGAATTGCATAGCCATTTAAAACTATGTACCAAATATCCACTCCCAAAGCTATCAAGTAAGTCTCCACTCTATCACTCCAATATGCATAATTGCTTCCATCAAATTGTGGAATCCCATTTGGAATGTTCTCTTCCATTTCTTCTTAGGATATTTCTTCTAATGGTTAAGTTGTACTTAAGGTAACCTGGTCTAATACCAATTGTTGATACTAAGACTCGAGAGGGGGGTGAATCAATAGCAAGTACAATTTTAACACCTTTTCAACTTATACTTCAACCAGATTATATATTCAATTATGTCCAATGAGCAATGAACAATAGTAGAATAGTTACACTGATACACCATAATACACCATGCACAATATATTAGAAATAATCAATAGTTATTTTTCAAGGGAAGTAATGAATTCCAAGGGAAGCTACAACTTCCAAGTTGAAGGGAGGGATAAACCTCCAAGGGAAGATACAATCCTCCAATATAAAGAGGGGCTTAAACCGTCTATGCTTGCCCCTTCCTTCCACCCAAGAATATACAAAAGATAATAAGCCTTATATCACCATATCATTGATAATATCATCACTAGAACATAACCATACTTAGAAACCTGAACCAAATTCCAAGATGTGCCTTCCTTTAGAACTTTCTCAAGCCTTTACTTATGTACACTACCTATTACACTGATAGCTCGCATATGTATGCACCCTATTACACTAATAACGCTCGTACACCTCAGAAAACTAGGGTTTTTTAGATTCCAAAACTTCCGGGCCTTTCAGAATTCGCCACCTCATACTTACTCCACGCTAAACTCTGCACATACTCCTACCACAAGTATAGGCCCACTTATGCTAGCTCCATCACACTTTCTTGGATGATAAAATGATGTATCTTCAATGTGTATTTATACTTGTTTTGACAATACCTTTTGACATTAGGGCCAACCTATCAATTTCTCATTTTTTAATTGTTTTATTAAATTGTCTTCAGGATCGACCTGTAAATTCACGTGTTCATCTTCAAAAAATAATTTCTCCTCAATCGTGAGGATCCATGTGATGTGCCACCTAACACCGAAAACAACATGATGTATATTATTCATCCATGGGTGTAGTATCTGCATGTACACTTTCCTTCATGTCCAAATACCTTCATCAATATTGGGGTCCAAAACCAATGACTAGGGTTGACATCAATGACAACAACCAATCTTCCAACACATAGGGCTAAAGCCTAAGCCAGGGTTGTACCCTCTCTCCTTCCCTCTACATTTTCATGGAAGAAACATTAAGAAGTGGGAAGAAGATTGTTGAATGGGATTCATTCTCAGTTTCCTAATAGACAAAGAGATAAAGGAAATCAATCATTCACAATTCACAAACGATACCCTCCTTCTAGGTGCAACATCCACCATTATAGAAAGAATATTAAAAAAAACACTCGATCAATTTCTCTCAGCTTCAGTATGCAAAATAAACAATATGAAAAGTCAAATATGTGGATGGAACATTTCAAAAATATCTCAACAACAATTTAAAGGGTCATTGGCTTCAAGATGAAATAACATTGGTCCTTATTCAAATATTTGGGTATGCCAATCTCCCTAAAGACTCCCTCCTCCCAGATTTGGAATGAATTCCTAGAGAAAATGGAAAAGTGAATTCAAAATTGGGGAGCTCTATGGCTCAATTCTGGAAGTAAATTTTTATTAATCAAGGTTGTTCTATCCTCTTTAACTAATCTTCAATGTGCAACACTACCCGTGCCCAAAGGATTATTTGAAAATATCTCCAAAAACATAAGAAGTTTCTCTTGGAAGGAGGTAAGACCAACATGAAAAAATTCCATTTAATCAATTGGAAAATGGTGTGCCAGACCCGTGAAAGAGGTGGGATAGAAATCTGAGATCCTTTGAAGATGAACATAGCCCTGGGAGAAAAATTGGTATGGAGAATAGTAACATGACAATCAAAATGGTGGAAAAAATCTATAATCACTAGGTATTTTCGAGCATCCATAGAGAGATTTCTTGACATACACTCCCAAATACAAAAGGATCCTCTATCTGGTAACCGATCAAAGCAGCAACACCACTAATCCAAGACAAACTCTCTTGGTATCCTAGAACTAGAGCCTCAATAAACATATGAACATATAGCATAGTGGGTAAAGAACCTTTGGGTAGAATTGAAGAACTACAATTGCTCAAGGATTGGAGCATTCGATAGGGTCTCATTAAATTAGAACACTATTTGTAATGGGTAGAAATTGGGAAACAGATAGGGTAGAAGGATCTCTACCCTCCCCTCCACTTGCAACCCTTGGTTCCTAAATTGTACGATCCACTAGCTAGATGTGCACCTATAGATTCCAATTCATCAGACGAAATATGTTGGGGAAACTCAGAATTCTCTATAAAAAATGGTTACCAATATCTAATAGAAGACTCTCGAGAATCCCCATGCTCCAATTTATGGGACTTAATTTGGCATGGAGACTCTTTTCCAAAGGTGAATGCTTTCTTTTGGATCTTGGTCCAAGGAAATATACTAACAACAGAAAACTTGTAGAAGAGAGGTATTGTTGGTCCCTTTAGGTGTGTCCTTTGCAAAGCTACTACAAAAATCATCCACCATCTCTTTTTTTAATGGAACTTCTCCATGGAAGTTTTAGAACAATTGTATAAGAGTCTCTCACATTGCTATCTCCCACCCAATAATTGGAATGAAATGTTCCTCCTTTGGAAGCACAACTACGCTGATAAATTCAAAAAAAATCTTCTATTTACTCGACTATGGAAAGAAATACCAAAATTAATCTATTGGGAAATATGGATGGCAAGAAACAAAGCAATTTTCCATGATAAGAATCTATTTCCATCAAGAGTCCACTCTTTGGCTCGCAGTCTTGTTTTTGACGTGATGTGTGTCAAGAACAAAAACCCAATTTCTCACATTAATATGGACCAGCCAGAGATAGATTGCATCAATATCATACTCAGTCCTAGATTCTTTCAAATCCCCCCCTAGTTTCTACAACTAGACATCATTGACATTATAGACTTACTGATCAAGAGT
>JASDQU010170421.1:0-18972 GCA_032191745.1 Picea mariana | reverse complement strand
GTAGACCTTTAATCATGGCTTAAAGAAGTTTTCCTGGACCAGAGTGACGAAATTGGACTCTGGGAGTCCAACCTACCCCTGTATCTCTTCCCCTAGATTCACCATTTCCCAGAGTTCCCCATCAAGTGCCAAGCCCACTATATCCCCAAGAAAAGAGCCATTGTATCCTCGTCTGGGGAAGTTATTTTCCTCATCACACTAGAAACCATCGACCAAATGATGCAAATATCCTGAGCCAACTCCACCTCACCTTTTAACCTTGAAATCATTACAGAGTTATACTAGAAGATGACGTTTCCTCAAAGAGCTGAAATATTCGAGCTTTTTCTTCCCAGCCTAGTCAACTATCCATTCAGGCGAGGTCGTACAGAGGCCTCACCAATGGTTCACCCAAAAAACAACATGCAGTTACAACAAATCTTCACACAATTTCCTAGATTTTTTTAATTTGATAAGTTAGTTAGGCTAAAAATAGATTTACCACATTCTGATCTATGACATGATCATTTGTAATTTTGGCTTATAAATACTTCACTTTTTGAAGTATTGAGGGTTGATCTTTATGCCCTGAGAGCTATCAGACTGTAATATTTTTCAAGAGATCTTCCATTAATACAAAGAGGCATCTTCACAGGATTCTTGCGTGTACTCAGTGGTGATGTTTTCCTTTCTAAGTTAAATGTTATTCTCTCTTAGTTATCATACTGTTTTCTAAATCTAATATTTGAAAGTAACGAAAGTTGCAGGATTTATCTTTGTATACCCTGTTTCTGACTTTAAAATATTTAAGTGTTTCATCTTCTGATTTTACGATAAAGAAATTCTTAACTGCTTCTTTGTTGTAATTGGCATTCTCACCTTTTCTGCTATTCCTCATTTATGCTGCTAAAAGAATCCAGTGATTACATTATCTCACCCTGTGAAAGGTTTCTTTGTTTTCTGCTTTAGATTTTATTCTCATGATATAGACCCCATAGCCCAATGGATGTGTAAATTCTCTCAACCAGCCCAACGAAAAATACAACAAACAAAACCAACATATTTTATTTACCTAGCCTAATATTTTAAATTTGAAGCATATCTAAATCCTATAGAGAGATTCCTCTCTGAAGCTGGTAGGGCTAGATCCCAGCTTCGAAGTGGTTGGATAAAGTTACCTCCCATAGATTTCTTCTTCTCTGACAACCTATAGGAAATTTACAGAGCATTAACAACACACAGATCAAGATCTTACAATACCAGAAGGCTCTCTCTCTCAGCACTTCTCTCCCCCAATACGATAATCTCTCACACAATAATAGAGCTATATCAACAAAAATATCATACCAATACTCAATGACCAACCTGATCCAGGTCCTCTTGACCTTTATTTATACATTACAATACCTGACTGACAGCCTTAGGACGAAACCTAGGTTCCAAAACCCTAAATACAAAAACACTAGGTCTTTAAAACCCTAGGTCAACTTGACCGTCTTTTTCTGGGCTTCGCCAACCTATCTTTCCTTCCTTCTCGCACGGTGTTCCAAAGAATCCAATGGTAGATTTTCCCACTTTCTGAGTCGTCCTCGATCCCTCTCCCTTTTTGATCTATCATCCTTGATCTCCTCATCCAACGACTTTATTTTCCTCACTTCGCTCCATCTTTTCTGTTCTTTTGCTAGCTTCGACCCAGTGACAGTCATTGTGTCTCCTGTGAAGCTCACTTTTTTCCTTTTCTTCCTCGTTCTTCGCTTTCTTTCATAACCAAGGGACAACAATTCTATACTATTCAAGCATGCAATATGGATGTTACAAACCAAAAAAATGTGTTAGCTCTGGGGTATCATGAATTGTCCATAAAAGTATTCCATGACATTGAAATCTCTTCTGCCCAATTGGTTTAAAAATTTCATAAATGGTGATGCCCTCGCATAAATTTAGTTGCTCGTCGATAAGAGGCTTGATATACACATTCATATCTTTAACTTGGTACTTACCTAATTTTTTTTAATTACACTAAATTTCTACCATGGTATGTATACATACGTAAATAAATAAATAAAAGATGTTATGCAAAAAAAGAGAAAAATGAAAAATTTAAATTCGAAAAATTAATGTAAACAAATACCTGGAATAATCATTGTCAACATTATGTGCTCCCTCTTTATTGACATCCAAGGAGTAATGTTATTGTCGATAAAAAAAATAGGCCACACTGAGTAAATAGACAGAAGCTCTTCAAATGGATTAACACCACCAATTTCCAATGAAATCCTAACATTACGAGGTTCATCTGTAAATTCTGGCCATTTTGTAGCAATTTCCTTAAATGCATAACCATCTGCAGGCATTCGAAGAATGCCATATTCAATTATCTTTTGTGCATGGTAATCCATAAACTATGATATGCATTGGCACCTGAACAGTCACTGCAAACGTGGAATTATGGGAATAAACCGGAGAACCTTTCGAGGGACCATATTTGTTACTTTATCGGTTCGATATCTACTGATACCACATACCAGACAGTCTGTTTTTGACGCATATTTTCCATAATATATAATATGATCATCAGGACATGCATATTCATAATGGCATGTAAATCTCAATATGTGCGAGGTAAAATATTTGATGAGGGTAACAAAAATTCACCTAACAATCTAAAACATAAAAAAAAATAGTTAATGTAAAGAATAGGGATTGCAAATATTGCATTTTTATTTTACACATTAATTAACACTAAAAAAAATGGGGAATAGTCAACCTTTATGTAGATGTGAAGAAACATATTACATACCTTAGGATCTATGTCATACAAGTGTTAGACAAATGATTCGTAACTTTCAAGCTCACCAACAACAATGTAGTCGAGAGAAGATTTTCTCTTGACCTTTTATAAAGTAGTTTATTTTCCTTTTCAATCATAGGTTCATCATAAATACCATCACTATTGTCCCCATGATCCTCATCTGGATGACCGAATAAGTATTGAATCATTTGATTTGTCTCATCATCTTGAACTATGTTATTATTGTCATCTACTTCCATTAGATCATTAACTTGATCTTGATTATCTTCACCAAATTCTTCATCTTGTACTACAACATCATTTCTGCTACTACTTGGTGCTTTGAGCATAAAGTTAGGGGGAAAATCTAACTTTATAATTACAAACAATCATGAAAAATTAGTGCATGTATAAAACAATATAAAAGTTTGAGAATATAATAAATATTAAAATAGATAATGAATGTGTATACCATGGGACTATATTCATTTGATCCCCTGTCCATGTGCCCATATTTTCTACAATGTTTTTTAGATGTTGCTATTAAAACTCTTTCAGGATGTCTAGTACAACAATTTTTGCAAGGGAAATAACATTTACCGCCAACCTTTTCACCCTCTTTAATTATTTTCCCAGCTCTAATGTTTTTTGACATTCTTCCCCACATACTTATACTGAAAAAAATACATGTTTTTTTTTCGTCGAGAAGACCCGCAAACCCTTTTTGAAGTGTTGTTATTATAGAAAACTTGTCGCAACATCCATAAAATGCAACATATTTATAGATTTTATAACATCACAATTCCGACGATCATTGACCAAATCAAAGTTGACTTGGTCAAAATACTAGGTGACCGTCGGAGGAGGAAAACCTAGTTTCCACAACGTTGCAACTGCGACAACTATATTCACAAATGTGGCAAGAGAGATGACTATGTCAAAAATGTGGCAAGAGATATGCCTATGTCACAAACTTGGAAAGAGAGACAAATATGTGGAAAATGTGGAAAGAGCGATGACAACGTGACAAGAGAGACGTCAATGTGGCAATAGCGACATTGTCGAGCAATTTGATTTTTTTTTTTTTTTAATTTCCTCTATTTTTCATCAGTATGGCCAGTTTTTTCCATAACGCCACAAATAGAACGTCAAAATTTTTACAATATGTACTAGTGTGAGTTTGGATCTACAAATCCGCAACAACCAAAGTATGAGAAAGACAACCCTAACAAACAACTTCCTGAAAACCAGTCTAAGCCACAAGAAAACAAGGGTCATGGGAAGACGAAGAAGGACACTGGAAAATGGTGTGATTTCCACAAAAGCTCCTTGCACAAGACCATTGAATGTATCCCAAAATAGTCATTGGTGGTCGAGATAAAAGACAAGCATTTGAACCCTGATTCATAATCTGATTATGAAAATACTGGTAAAAGACAGATCATCGACACAGACCCCACTGCTATTGTTGCAACCGTAACGATTCAACCAGAAGAACCAACAAATCCTAAAGAGGGGGAGCACATTTTTCATTCATATATGTGGGTGAAGGGGACCCCGTTGCATTTCATTGTTGATAGGGGAAGCCAAGAGAACCTCATCTCATCAAAGGTCATCAAACAATTGGGATTGTCGACAACACCACACCCATAACCATACAACATTGGGTGGCCTCGCCAGGGATGAGATATTCATGTCAGCCAACAATGTCGATTGTCATATGTCATCCAACCCTTAAACAATGAGGTATTATGTGATGCTTCCCCACTGGATGTCTGTAATGTTCTCTTGGGTCAACCATATATGTGGAAGCTCCATGTTATATATGAGTCTCGACCCCATAGTTCCATTGTTACTCTAGGGGGTCATCTCTATAGGATACCAGAGGTAGTTTTAACTACTATCCAACCTAAAAAGTTTCGCAAGGTAGTATCTCATACTAAAAAATTCAACTTCTTCACAGTCTGTTCAAAAGGTGAACAAAACAACATCACAACCACTGCAGCCTCAGTCCAAGCACCTTCTGTCCAATAGAAGCAGGTCGACAACATTGAAGGAAATCATGCAGATTCCTTATGCACACAGTCATCTCATGTATCCATACTAGTTAAAAAGGTCCAATCCCTCCAACCACAGGTTTGTGACATCCTTCGACAAGCTAAGTAGTGCAACTTCTCTAGCAAGGTAAGAAGCTCACCAAGATTCAGATTCAACAAACGCTTCCCTCTCTCCTATGGGAACTCAATGCAATGGAGACCATTGCTTCCTAAGGAGCTAGGATTGATACAGGTGGATATCGATTGCCACCCACCTATTCCACTAGCTCGAAAAACATTTTTCCATATTTGCAATTTTTCGGGTTCCAAACTTTCATGGCAGTTTTGAGGCCCTAAACGATGTTTTTTGGGGATTTGGGGCCTAGGTGATTGCCAAAAGAATTGACTTGGGCCAGTTGAAAATCATTATTCTTGGTTAGACATTTCCAATGGTGCATCGAGCGCCCCAAAAGGATATCATATGCAAAATTTACACCCACAAGAAGTTGACGTATCAACTACCCCCATCAGGTCCCATAAACCTTTTGGCTTTTCATATTCCAGGATTAGGGTTTTGGATTTTACTTATGTTAAGAAGGCCTTTGGATCCTCATTGTAACAATCATATTATTGTGAATGAGAGTATCTATCACATCTCTTCTTAGAGATAAGATGCCACCATTCTAGCGAGTCTTTCACTTTGTATTTTTACATTTCTATACATTTCACACATTAATAGAAATTATGTATTACTTTATCTCTGTGTTTATATCTCTGATATATTTTTGTTATATTGTTGGATATCTGATACATATTTATACATTCCTTTATTATATATTCACTCTCATTTCATGCCGAAAATAATCTGGATCACCAAAAGAATATCACAAACTTCAAGGCGGTGACATCACACAATACCTCATATTTGAAAGGCTTGATGTCGTAGGCCAAACGACACTATTTTCTGATGCGTAGATTGCTCCCTTGGTGGAGCAATATGGTGGTGTATGGTTTTGGGTGTGTTGTTGTTGTAAAATCCAACCGCTTGATGACCTCCACTCAGATGAGATTCTTTGGTCTACCTCTATCAATGATGAAGTGAAACAGAGTTCCCTTCACCCACATCTGTGAATGAACGAGGTGCTCACCTTCCTCTGATTCATCCGGTTCTCCAGGCTAGACCTTTATGGTGGTATAAATAGTGGCATTGGGTTATGAATCAATGATCTATCTCCCTTATTTTGGTTATGACTCATAGCCAAAGCCTTCATATGATTCATAGTATTTCACCTCGGCCACCAATGAATTCTTTGCGCATCATTTAGTTTTGTTATGCTAGTGGCTCTTCTGGAACTCACACTATTTCCCAGTTTATTTCTTTATCTTCCCATTGTCCTTCTTTGTTTGTAAATTGGACTGGTTGTCTTGAGGTTGTCCATCCATGCTATGTTCTTTTTTCTCCATGTTTTTGCCTCCTTTTCCCTGCTTCTGCTATGAGGAATTCACAAACCCAAACTGCCGTGTATTCTGTTTAAGATTCTGCTCGATTTTGATAACATATCTATAGGTTGCACCTAAGGAAGATATGTCCAGAAAATCCATTTCTTTCTAGATGTGTCTATGCAGACATCTATAGTACTTGAGCACCAAATTTTTTTCAAAGTCTTTGAGGCCCATATTGGTGTGCAAGATATGAAAGACATTTGTGAAATCTGGCACTGTTTGGTCCCTTTCCTACCACAATGTGGTCCATCTCGTGTATAATTCGTCAAAACTTCCAATAGGGTAGTCTTGTTTCTTAATAACATCCCTTAAGGAACCCCAAGTGAGTGCAACTACAAATAGTGTATATCACTATGTTTCCTTTTTCTCACAAAAAGTCTCCCACCAATCTTTGACATGGGAGATGACCTTAAGGAGCGCAAATGTAATATTTTCTCTATCAGAAAAGTTATGGAATGAATACTCTTCTAGTAGGTTTAACCATTTTTTGATAGTGTCTGCATCTATTCGACCTTCAAATATAGGAATATAAAAATTGATTTATACCTTGAAGGGGGCGGTGCCTCCACTTGAGGAATATGCATCACCTGTTGGAAGCCATCAAAGGATTTGTGCAAAGTTATATATCATATCGTTCCTTCTTCACAAGAGTGATTCCTAGATCAACAATTTAAAGGGATCTCCTACCCCATCATCCCTCTTTTCTCCCCCCATAGGAGACCATCAAGTTCGGTGAGGTCGATCTTTCAAAGGATTTACTATTTCGAGTCCCAACTTCTTATACCTTGACCTTGTTGGGGACATGCACAGAGAAACAAATGAAGAGAAGACCTCTTTGATACCATTGATCCAGATTTATGAGAGGAACAAAATGAAAAACATATATATAACATTAAAACAAATATATAGAGAACAATAATAGACATACAATGGAACTTAAATTCTATTCTATAAATAAATATGATGAAACTATAAAATGCATAATGAAAACAATCTTGCTCGAATGGTGGTAGTTAATCTATGATAAGAGATGTGGTGGCTATGCACATTCGTCTGAGAACATTAAAATGAGGCCTCCATGTATTTTTAGAATCAAGAGGTAAACAAAAAACCATAGACATGCAAAAACCTAACCCTAGGAGATGAAGCGTGAAAAGTCTTATAGGCCCCGATGGGGTAAGTTGGTACATCAACTTCCCGGGGTCGTAAATTTTGCATATGTTCTCCATTTTAGGTGCATGATACCCTGTTGGAAATGTCTATTCGAGGACTACACATTATTCCATCACACTCTTACTCTGGTAGCAATGCGACTGTGGCAGGCCCAAAAAATGTTGTTTAGGGTCTCAAAACAACCCCAAAAGTTTAGGACACAAAAAGCTAGAAAAAAACTGGCAAGATGAAAACTACAACTGCCAAGATGAAAGTTGTATGTGAGCCAATTGGAAGAGGTGGGAAGCCACCGATTTCCATCTAGATCAATTATATAAAAATAACTACATAGCCTTGCAACTTATGGATAATACTTCTCCAAGTAGAGGCCATCACTAGGCTCAGGCCAAGGGTTTCTTCAGTAAATAACCGATAAATATTCCAATTCAAGAAGAGGATGAAGATCAATAATCATATCTTCAAGGATAGCCTCATTCGATGTAAATTCAACATCCAAGAAACCGGGACTCGAAGAATCACCAATACCAAGGGTCGAGGTCTCACAAACAATAAGATTAGACTTGATAGGAAACTCAAGATCACTTGGATCAATAGGATAAATCAAAGCCTCCCATCCCCCCATTGGATAAGCCACATGATCAATTACCAACAAATTATCTTGAGAAGGCGAACATGACTGTAAATAACCCTTCTCATAAGAAATTGAACAGCGAGGATAAGATGCCACATAATTCACTTGTGGCGGGGAAGATTTGACTCGAACAGTTGGAACATACAAAGGGTAAACCTGAGATAAATCCAAACTAGGATGGTGATTATCAAATGAAATATAATCAATAGTGACAATGATTCCATTGTGAGTGAAATGCATCACATGAAACAGCATAGACACCACACCATTCATAACATAAACATAATCATTCCCAAGAATCATATTAAAGCCTAAAGGGCCCGACACCACTAACAGATTGACTAAGATAGTCTTTCCACCTAACGTGATATGTAACTAAGGAAGAATCCACAAAAATTCACTAGGTCTTATGTCAAAATCAAACAACTCACTAGTAGCTGACACAAGCTTGTGACAACCCTAAGCTTTCTAAGCCGAGGAGGATAAATACTTGTAGAGGCTCCTTGATCTATAATACATTGGAAAATTCCAGTTGAATTAACTTTAACCATTATCTGGAAAGGTGCAAAAGAAGGAAGGAAAGGCTCAAAAATATCATTCCAATGAAAATAAACCATCCTAAGACTTGGAGGGAGTGTACTTGAAGAGAGTGGGATGCCCCCTTTTTTAGAAGGTACTAAACTAGAAATGCTAAAGACATAGTCAAAAGACACATCACTTCCCAAAATAAGAGTGATATTGGTTGAATATTTCATCAATGCGACCACTTTGGTAGACTCAACACTTTACAAAATAAGAGTGGGATCAATGGAAGATTGCATCGGTGTGACCACTTTCTCAACCACTAGTTGAATAAGATGCGAGGCAACATGGTCAAGAGACGCATCTCCCCCCAAAACAAGAGTGGTATCGACCAAGGTTTGCATCGACATGAACACTTCACTAACTAATGGTTGAATAGGTTGTTGGGAAACTGAAGATGACTCAGAACTAGAAGGGTTGTCATACAAGGACCATAATATTATTACCTCTGGAATAGTAGGGCACAAATGAGTAAGGTGATCTCCCTTTAAAATATTACAAGGGAAGTTAGTCTTACCTCCTATTCTTCTTGGTTTCTTAACAATATCAATTCCCCTAAGATGACTTTCAATGGATGGTGACATGCTCCCAACATGACTTGTAGAGCTTGGTGACATTTGTCCCAAATGAATAATAATGACTAGACTTGTGCAACCAGTATGACTTGCATAGGGTGGTTGCATATCTCCAACATGACTTTCATAGGTTGGTGAAATATTTACAGTATGACTTTCAATGACTGGAATTTCACTCCCGG
This sequence comes from Picea mariana, assembly GCA_032191745.1. Lineage (NCBI taxonomy): Eukaryota > Viridiplantae > Streptophyta > Pinopsida > Pinales > Pinaceae > Picea > Picea mariana. The sequence continues at coordinate 9,520 of JASDQU010170421.1, read as the reverse complement.
CATGAATTGCAGAGGCTGGTTTCTTGCACCCAACATGACTAGAAAAAATTGTTAGTTGGTCTCCAACATGACTCACAAAGGTTGGTGACTTTTATTCAACATGAATTGCAGAGGTTGTTGACATATCTCCAACATTACTAGTAGAGGTTGGTGAACTAATTCCAATATGAATCGTAGTGACTATAATCCCCCCCTCAACATGACTCACAGAGGATGGTGGTGTCTCCAAAATGACTTGCATAGGTTGGTGAATTATTTTCAGTATGACTTGCAGTGACTGGAATTTTCCCCCCAACATGACTTGCATAGGCCAGGTGATTTCCCCCAACATGACTAGAAATGGTTGGAGACTTCTTGTTCTTACTCTTCCTCTTCCTTTTAGACTTTAGGTTACTAGTAGCAGAATATTCACCAGAAGAGGGAGAAGGATCAGGATTATAATTTGTTGACAAAGTAGGTAAATGATTCACATCAATTCAATTCCCATGACATAATGTTCTTATCTGAGAAGAATAAAGAGAATTCAAGACATTCATAGTGGTATACAACCAAATCGACAGTCCTACATTCAAACCGGGAATGTTCAAGGTGGCCATCAAGGGGGCACTAATGTTTGCAAAGAATGGAAAAGCACAATGATCCCCTTGGGAAGGGGTCCCTTGGTTGGTATCTCCAAGAACTTTGGCCATGTCGTTATTATGCACAGGTTCATCTCTTGTAATATTTTTCATGTCCTAAAAGGTATCACACATTGATTTAGTTGAACCAATCGTATAAAAACCTACACCTTCTAACAAGCAGATCCACACTTTTAAGAAAAAGATGAAGGGTCCTTCCCGACTAGAAAAGTGATTAGTATACCACCTTGAATCAATGATCCAAAAGAAATGATATAGAAATAACCTAAGGCCAGCTATAAAGAAACACTCCACTAAAAATTCCTAAGAGAAACAATGAAACAAACAACTTGCCCAAAACTTCATCCTAGGTGGATAAGGCCTCGATTATAAATCGATGAAAAAGTGGAAAGGTACCTTCTGGAAACTGACATGAGTTGATCAAGTCCTAAGACTAATGAACAAAGGAGTGAGAAGCAATTACCTCGACCTCCACTTACCATCCCTACCTAGTGCAAGTAACCATTTCTTCGCGGGGCACCCTCCAAGGATATTTATAGCATGATATGACGTCTACCTTAGGTACAGTGGAAACCTCGTAGTCACCTCTGAGAAACCTAGGAAAAGAAACTAAGGATACCTACTCGTAGTGAACGTCCAGGGGGTACAGTCGATAGTCGAGATCGAACATATGGGTAGGGTAACAAAGGCCAAATATTCTAAAGCATGGCATCTGAAGGAGGTATTGGTACTAGAGAAACCCCAAAAATACGACCTCTCTGAAATGTTCAGTCAAGCCTTAGAGGGGTTATCTCCTCGACTCTTCCATACACAACCTTGTGTTTGACTCCTGTTTTAGAGGAGGCTTCCCAACTATACTTATATGAAAGTTGGATTTTGAATCTCCATATCATAGATTCCTATGTTGTTTTTGCTAGGTTTGGATAATTATCTCTCTAATCCTAATCCAAGGCCCTAACCCTAAACTTGTTTATGAACCCTAGAAACAAATTCTACTAAATTTCAAGTTTAGCGTTCATTTTAGAGACTATTTTCTACTCAAAGGATACATAAGTGAAACTTATGTTGTTAGATAATATTTAAAAAATGAAACTTATAATAACACTGGAAAATAAAACTTTACACTAATTCTTCAATGAAAAAGAGTTTCAAAAAAAAAAATGCATGAACAATTTTTCAAACCTTGAAATCCAATCTCTTCTCTTTCTAATGCAAAATGCACAATGCATCCTTTTCAAAAAAGAAAAAGAAGAAAACACAAGGATCTTCTTTGTTCTTTTTCCTTTGAAATTATTTCAAGATTAAAATAAAACAAAATCCTATGCTAATATATTTCTCTTTTTCAAATATGGAGCAAACCAATGCAACAAAAAGAAAGAAACCTAACTAGCAACAAACTAGGGTTTTTTCATTTTCGTTTTATTTCTACCGAAAAAAATAAATAAAAAAAAGATGTTAAAATAAAGAAACTTTGGTGGTTTTATGTTTGAAAATTCCAAGGAAAGAAAAAAATAAAAGTATCGAACTCAAAAACAAACTCAATTTTCAAAGACGATCACAATAACAACTATGAAACCGAGATCCTGAGAACAATACTAGTCTTCTAGTGATGAAATACAAGGGATAAGAGGGAGAAAAATATGGATAAAAAAATTGTTTTCCATTAAAATTTAAGGCCTCAAAATCCTCCTATAGGCCACAAAAATGTTCAGGACCAAACTGCCCAAAAAATACCCCCAAACAAGCCAAAACAAGGATTAAAAAATGTTGAAAACCAAGCAAAAAAGTCACTTTTTTCTGGAGGTGTACGCAACTCTCTCCACTGTAGGTTGCATATATAAGCTTATGTACGTGCCCTAGATCACTGTAAGGAGCATGCATGATATCTTTACACAACTTTTCCTTTTGTATGGAGAATATGTACGCACTTTATCCTTCCATAGGGTGTGTATACACGTCAACACTTACGTGTTTTTAAGCGCATATGTACATGCGTAACTCTTATATAAAAATAGTGTAAGTATGCATTTGTTGTCAAAGGAAAGAGAATATACACTTAAGAATACTCGGAAAAAATAGGTCTAAAGCACAAAACACAAAATTCAATAGAGAGATCAAAAGAAATCCAAAAAGGAATGAAAACCAAAAAAGCAAATCCAAGAATGACTTAGAATGATAGAAGCATCAAATAACCTTGCTTTTCTTTATACGAATAAAACTAAAAAACTCTTGAACTTAGAAAGCAACATCAACAGAGTCTTAAAGCCTTAGGAGAGACCCCAAAGACCTGGCCCAAAAATTTTTAGACAAAAAAGATTTGAAAAAATCCTTTATGGAAAGATGTACACACATGTAATTAAGGAAGATTGTATGTACATAACTATCTATACTAGCTGGGAATATATTTGTACATGACTATAATAAGTATCATAGTGTGTATATACCTAGAAATCTAAAAAATAGACAACAAAAGCAAACACAAAGGCTCAAGTGAAACTGAAGAAAGACTCAAATGATTATAAGCTATTAATATAAGTACATATAACAATGTGAAACTAGAGAAAAACACTTCAATCAATCAAACAAAAACAAAAAACCATAAACATGCCCACCAAGGAGAAATATCCCTAGTATGGTCGTCGGTTCTTGTTTCGGGGAAAATCCCTTATAGTAGTGGGCTATATTGCAACATACCAATGCCCATACATAAACAAATTCCCAAACGAACAATTAGAAAAGATAGAATAATTGATTTGAAAAGAAATAAATAAATATGGGGAGGAAGAGAAAGATTGACTCACCCAAAGTCCTATAGTTTATGTCATTCCCGATTGTCGTAGTCTCTTTTCTCCTTTCTAACAACTCCTCTGCAACCTGCAAGAATATTAAAGATGCAAGACCATACAGGGAGGTAATTTTACTAATACCTACCTGTTAGTCTAATGAAACATAATAGTAATATCTTAGAAATTAGTATTCTATGAAACATTTGTAAATAGATTGCAAGCAAAATGTTACAAATACAATATATTTCAAAGGACAAATTTTCTATATTTATTCAATAGTTAAGGTGGTTAAAACTTTATACATGTCTTGTGTCATAGTGCCTTGTCGAAAGACATCTCAGGTTCCTCCAACCTTGCTCCTGCTATACAAGATGGTATTGAATCCAAATTCACCACATGCCCAAAGAGAATATAGAGATAAATTCTTGGCAAGATAGGTTGGTGATTATAAAGGGGATGAAAACAAGGGCTTCTAGGTCACACCATTGGCAACATGGATGTATAAGGGTTTGCAAACTTGGTGGGGATATCCAAATAGATGTTTTCTTAAAGTGTGCAAAGAATCATTACATGTAGTTCCATTTATACTTGGAAAAATTCTCCTTTTATGTGGGCTCTAGTTGGTTATATATAGTTATGTATGGGTAAAAGGAGTTACAAAGCTAACCAAACCCATAACTAAACATTTAATTAATCACACGTATACTTTTTTAAGAATTTTATGACATGTACATTACTGTCCCTTTAGTGACTTGTGTGTACGTGAGTTCCATAACTGTGAGGGCACGTAAATCTTCCAAAAAGTTGTTTTTTATAAGGTATCAAGTACGTTTGGGGAATAATAGTTTGTAAATAGGATAGGGATTAGGTCAACAATCTTATTAATGTTTCAAAGGTGGAAATTTACACTATGACAAACATGACATTTCAATGTCCTTTTTTTTCTTGACAATGACTTGATGTGACATTTCAATGTCAAGCTCATCCATTCAATATAAATTGTTGTTTTATAAGTGTTTATATTGGCTCCAATCATATAAATTCTTCAACAAGAGGTATATGATTTTTTAGAACATGGTGAAAATGAAAATAAAAATAACATTCACAACTATTCTAAACAGTACAATTGAAAATTCCAAGGAACATAATTTTTTTGAAGCAACTAGAGAATTACTACAAGCAAAAGTTTCCATAACCTTAAGCATTTTGACCAAGGCATGGGGGAATTTCCATTTTGTGGTGCTTCTTTTCATTTATAGTTTCCATAACCTTAAGCATTTTGACCAAGGCATGGGGGAATTTCCATTTTGTGGTGCTTCTTTTCATTTATAAGCACAGATGTTACACATCCCATCTCATGTATAAAGAGATGTAACATTTTCATTTTTATTTTAAATATTGTATTGAGCCTAGTTATGTCACATGTTACATTAGGCATAGGCTTTACATATTTCTCTCATATTGCAGTATAAAATGGACCTCTTTTCTCTCAATGCAATTAGGCTTAGGATTGTTATATTTCTCTCACATTTCACTATAAAATGCACCTCTTTTCTCTCAATGAAATTAAACTTAGGATGATGTCACTAGTACGTAACCTAGGATCTATATATTTAAAATAAATCTTGGGATTGTGATATTGTGGTGATTCTTCCAACCCATTAGAAAAACAATAGTATTGGGAATTTTGTCAACTATTTTTGAATTAGAAACTTCAAGGCACTCTTACTCTTTTATGACTATTACTAATGCTACTTTCATCAAGGAGAAAAATAGAAGAAATATTCTATGGCAATACAATGTGCGCATATGGCTACAATTCCTTAAGACCACCTAACTTACTCAACCCTTGAAGAGACTTGAGAATTGATCCAACAACATTTTTATTCTAGGTTGATATTTCCAAGACTTCTTTAAATCCATGACACCCTTCAACATTTATTTTACAAAAATGACCCCACTATATTTAATTTATGTTTTCTCTTCCATCCATGAAAAATATTGTCAGGCTTTTGTGCTTCATGAGAGATCTTTGAGAGATATAAATATGGTCAATAATGTTTATTACTCTATTGCATATAAAAAACAAAGAAATAATTCCTACTAACTTAATAGATATCCAACAATTTTCCATCATAATGCAAGGAAATGCATTTAATCAATGTGCTATCATTGTTTTTATTATAACCATGAAAAATACTCAAACTACCTCCATAATCCATATTTTCCAAACTATGTTGTTCATTTCCATTCCCATTAAATATCACAATTCTCTCATTATCATGATGTTGTATTTCTCATTGAGTTTGTTGATAATTTATACACCATTAATATAAAAGATTAACAAGCTTGCAAATCCTTTGGAACATATATAATGTACCTCATATGACACTTGAAGCTACATTGATACTTTTTTGTTATGTTTGATCTACCCCTTTCTATGTCACCATATGTAAACAACATGAAATAAAATTTCCCATGTTCGATCTACACCTTTCTATGTCATAGTATCTCAACAAATTGAAATAAAATTTTCCAATTTTTGAAGCCAAAGTTTTTTATTTTTTATTTTTATTTTTTAAATAAAAAGTGTTATTTCTTCATAAAACAACTGTAATTGTACATATCATATCAAGCTCTAGGGTCTAGCCCCTATTCCACCAAACTAGTGGAAACCGAAACACATGCCCCCTTGTTGTTCTAGTTGGAAAAAAGAAAAATCCACCACTTGTTCCGCCACACAATTGGAAACTAGAACATGTGACAAAAGAGTATTGAGACATAGTTGTCTAAAAATGAAACAAACACTCTGAATAGAGAAAGTCCAAAAAATCTGGATAGAGAACGAAACAGGAAAGTTGAATAGGAGTACAAAAAATCCTTTTGTTTTGCAGAGGAGGTGCATAGAGCCTAAGAAATTTAAACATTAAAAGAGATATTAAAACCTACTACCCTAATTGCCACCATGAGGAGTGAATACGTAAGGTTACACATATATTGGGAAACATTGTTGGCTTTGCATGCACGAGAAAACATTGAACAAGATGACAAGTTTGTTGTTGAAAAGAGTGTGTCTGTGGAGTTGCTCCATCATGTCCCTCTGCATCTCGAATATGAGCTCCAGATGTTATGGTGTCAGGAAGAAAAGTGAGTGTGATTCTCGAGCAATGGCTAAGGTGGGCAGTGGAGGTTCGACCAGGAGGTCATCCAAAGGAATTTCTTCTTGGATTATACAAGACACCCCCTCCATGGCTTCCATTGCAACAATTGCAGGGAGACTAGTGTTGGGTCAGTCTTGGTGGTCCGGAATTATTTATAGGATGGATTCCGGTGGCACCGTAATTGGTTCCTATGGAATTTCCTCCTCTACATAGGCCATGGGAGGTGAATTTGGCCCCTTGTTCCCTTGAATCAATGCGGTCAAAGAATACTGTGCAAGATTGAGAAGGCATATCTACTTGGATGCATAACAGTACCAAGAAGGATCCCTCTTGGGATTTCCACTCTCTTAGGGCATGGAAAAGAAGGAAAGCTAGACGGAACTTAGCAAAAGAGCATGTAGATTTGGGTGACTGAATGGAGAAAATCACAAATGTTGTTGCTGCACAAATCAGTAAGTGATGAAATGAACTAATCTCCCTAACTTCAACAAGAAATTAAAACAAAACATGACAGAATACAAACTTATCCTTAGATTTCCATTGTAATGTATACTAGTTCAATGAGGGATAAATGACATATTGTTTAAACATCATTTTCTCCTTTCTAGTGTTTTCCTTGCTCCATCTCAAGGTCTGTGAGATGTTGAACCTATTGAGAAACACAAACCAAAAAAGAGAGAGCAACGATATATATATTCCAATGAAAACCTATGCATAATATCAAGGACTTATGCAATAAAAATGGAGACACTTTTATAGGGAAGAAATGTATTACTGCATTATGTTGATGAAAATGGAGAATACAACCTTTTCCTTGATGTTGCAAAGTCCCTTCCGATGTCCCTTTGCCTCAACACACACACCTTTTCTCCAATGATTTTGATGAAGAGTATACACAACCTGACTTGGAAAGCTAAAGAAAAACTATCAAAAGCAGAATCTTCAACAAAATTCTTCATACATAATCCAACCTAAATTTTCCCATGAGACATCGCTCCTTATATAGAATGAAAAGGGATGGATGAAGAGATTAGGATGATCCCACTAAATCAAAGAAGTGAGTGAGATCCAACCGATCTAAGACCACCTCATCCTTTCGAAGATTCCATTCTAGAACCTTCGAGAAATTCACCTTTTCCATTTTTTTAAGCATCCTCACACCCTCAACATTAGCAACTTGCGATGATGTCGTAGGTCATTGTGGTGCAACATGCGATGATTGGGGATCGTCACACCCTTAACACTAGAAATGTGCGACAATCTTATAAGATATGTTTTTTCAATAAAGAAAAGATGATTCCATTTCTTAGGGGAAAGTCTTATTTATTCAATAGCCTTTAGGGAACAAAGAATTAGGAAATACACATATCATCAGTGGTCATGGGGGTGAAGAAAATAATGTGTAACAGAATTCCCCCCAAAGTATGAAGTTGTAACGTGTGACAAGTGAAATACTTTGTAGAATGTGTGTGTTGAGAACAAGGAGCACATCAGTGAGAAACCTGTCAACAAACAAGCATCCAAATAATAACATACCATTTACTGAGGTAGTAATTCCCATACTCAGACTACAAGTGACCCTAAGAATAAGTGTCAAGTGAATCATGACCACCAATCATACACTTTGGATCCATGTCATTATGATTCAACATAGCCACGAGAAATACACCGTGGATCTATGTTATAAAGACTCAAATTTGGACATAGCCACGCGAAATACATGGTGGATCTATGTGTCAGTTCATATTTATGAATAATCCATCGCAACATAGATCCATGTGATAGTATCCAGGGTCTTCATTTCCATCGTCCCGAAGTACGAATCTATCTATGTGATTACAGGTGTTGAGGTCAAACATGGTAGAAACCACTCGATTATCGGTCATTAATGGATACTGTTAACAAGTGTGACAGAAATCACCATTGATGTCAATGACCCCCAAGGTACTCTAGTAAAATCCAACGAATGTGAATTAATGAACTGAAGTCAAACACTCGATGGAATTTTCCAATTAGGGGCCAATGATGTGAACCCACTATCGAAAATGAGAAAACCTGCCATTGAGGTATGCAGGCTCCAAGGTACTAAATGATTTCTAAGTCTAATTCCTGGATAATGAGTTGAAGTATAAAGGAAAAGAATCGTCATAGGAGGGCCTTAATGTATCCCTCATCAATGAAATGACACATGTAACAAATTTGAAGTGGATCGGAGTATAAAGTGATTCAGGACTAACTTAGAGAAAGCCAACATGGTAATAGTTTGAGAATTGCAGATGGTCAACTCGATAGAAGGCTTGTTTAGGTTGAACTTCTCTTAAACATATGAACGACATGACAATTGTTTTGGTAGAATTGACTCAAGGAGGACCAATATACATACTTGTGGATTATCAAACGAGAGACAAATGGATTTCCCAACCCAGATACAACAATAAAAAGGGGTGTCTTGCTCAAGAGCGACTTACTACCACAAACACAGATACATATATGCATTTCTTTCCCAATTCCCCACCACTATTTATAGCGAGTACCTCTTTATTTTTACACAATATTGAGGAGGATAGCATATGATTGAAATCTAAGCTCATCCTTCAGATGTGTCCCTCAGATGATTTTTAACGAACCCTACAAGGAGTGGTTCGGTCCTGTTATCGCAGAGTTTGTAGTTTAGGTCACGGGATAAAGGATAGAGGAAAAACTGACGCAACAGGAACCTTCCCCACCCACTACCACCTCGATGGGGAGGTTCTTTCTATTTGGGAGGTTAGCCTATGGGAGACGTCCCCGGTAACCTGGGGTTTGAAGATGCAGAAGATACAAGGTTAATTTTAAGAGTTCCCTCCTCACAGGTTACCACCAGTGTCAAATAGTCCGGCTGATCAACCAATAAAAGAAGTGAATGCCCTATTGAAAACACCTGCCCGGAGCAAGA
>JASDQU010170420.1:0-19447 GCA_032191745.1 Picea mariana | reverse complement strand
GAAGGATCCCTTTTTTCTCTTTCCTTCATTGTACCTGATTGGCTCCAAGCTGTGCGCCAGGAATGGCTTCAAGATCCAAAAAGTTCACATCTGATCCAGCTACTGTAGAACAAGGCTCCAGCTCCCCTAGGGTACTCCTGGCTCCAGGATGAGCTTCGATACAAAGGTCTCTTGTATTTAAGTAAACAATCCAAGCTCAAATCCACGGTGCTTTCTGAGCTTCATCCTACACCCACAGCGGGGCACTCAGGGTTCACCAAAACATATGACTGAGTCAAACATTCTTTTTTCTGGGATGGTATGAAACAGGACATCCGTAAGTTTGTTGCTGAATGTGAGGTCTTTCAATGCAACAAGGGAGAAACAGTCAAATCACCAGGCACCCTCCAACCTCTTCCGATTCCCCATGCCATTTGGAAGGATATCTCTATGGACTTTATCACAGGCTTACCCAAACCAAGGAATAAATTATTCATAATGGTGGTGGTGGATCGCCTTTCCAAGTATGCTCATTTTTGTTCTCTTCCCCATCCATTTACTGCATCCACGGTGGCTCAAATTTTCATGGACTAGGTCTTCAAGCTGCATGGCATGCTACACTCTATTGTTTTCGATCGAGACCCAACTTTCACAAGCAATTTTTGGCAAGAATTGTTTAAGCTACAAGACACACAATTGCATCTCAGCTCAACTTATCATCCCCAAACGGATGGTCAAACGAAAGTTGTCAACAAGTGTTTGGAAACATATCTGAGGTGTTTTTCCTCTGAAAAACAACACCAGTGGGCTCAATGGTTACCCCTCGCCGAATGATGGTACAACACTACATACCATACATCCACTCGCATGACTCCTTTTGAAGCAGTATATGGATAGAAGCCACCTTCAGTTCTCTCCTACTTACCGGGTACCTCGAAGGTCCAGACGATTGACCAAACACTTACAGTCCGAGAGGATATCCTTCATACCCTTAAAGAGAACTTGGTCATGGCACATAATAGAATGAAGCAACAAGCAGATCAAGGTCACTCCGAACATCAATTTGCAGAAGGGGACCAGGTGTTTCTGAGACTGCAACCATATAAGAAAACTTCCCTCAAGGCCGAGCAGTGTCAGAAGCTAGCACCCAAATTCTATGGCCCTTACAAAGTTCTCAAGCGTGTGGGACAAGTTGCATATCAGTTATCTCTGCCCAGTTAGTCGAAGCTACATCCTGTTTTTCATGTTTCAAGCTTGAAGAAGGTGATTGGAACGAGATGCCAAATTCAAACCAACCTTCCAGAGTTAGCTGAAGAAGGATCCATTTAGCTACAACCAGAAGCAGTTTTGGACCAGCGTGAGCGTCACCTGCGTCAAATAACCATCAAGGAAGTGCTAGTATAGTGGAAAGATATGACTCCAGTAGATGCCACTTGGGAACCAGCTACCATTCTGCAACAGTTTCCACATCTCAAGCCTTACGGACAAGGTTGTTTTTAAGGGGGCAGACATGTTAAGGTCCTAACCCGCACATAGGTAGATCAATGTATTCAGATGTAATAAAGGTCAATATTAATAANTAAGGCCTTTCAATAAAATAGAATAAGGCGGATGTAAGAAGACCTAATATAAGGTTCCGCTTCTAGAAGGATCTTCCTCTAGATGCTTCTCTTAATAGACATATTTAGTATAAATAAGGGGCGAGGGTATGTGAACCCTAGCTTGGAGATTATTGTAACAGAGCATTGCTTGACTAGAGGTTGCCCCCTCGGCCTGTGAACATTGATTTCTGAATCAAAGTTCTTTTCTATTGCTATTTCGTATATCATTTCTGTGTATTGTGAAGATTATGCTGGATATTTTACTGTTATTCTGCCATTTCTAGCATTTTATTTCTGTTCTGCATATTTTATATATCTGGTATCTTGCATGAAGCCTCCTGATGGAATGGGAAAAACAAAAGGCAAGATATTTAAAGCTCAAGGTGGTCAGATATTGCCTTATTGACCAAGTATTGTACTGGAGAGACCCTCTAGGAGTGTTTCTGAGGTGTCTGAACCCACAGGAAGCCCAAAAATTTATGTTTGATTTCCATAGTGGCCTTTGTGGAGGGCATCATTTCTGGAAGACCACAACCCACAAAATTCTTAGGGCTAGGTACTACTGGCCCACCTTATTCACTGATGTCTACAGACAAGTCAGAGATTTCATCAAATGCCAAAGCTTCTCAGGAAAGAAACAACTCAAATCTCTGCCACTAAATCCTATAGTAGCTTCAGCACCCTTTCAATAGTGGGGGTTGGACTTCATTGGAGAAATTCATCCTCCTTCTAGTGGCCAACACAGGTGGATCCTAATTGCAAAAGACTATTTCACCAAGTGGATAGAAGCTGCCCCCACCAGGAGTGCTTCACACAAGGTAATTATCAGTTTCCTGGAGGATTTCATAGCCAGATTTGGCTATCCCAACAGAATTTTCACTGATAATGTTGCTTCTTTCAAGTCTGAGCCTCTGGTTAAGTTCTATGAGAAGTTTGAGATTTCACTATTTCACTCCACTCCCTATTATCCTCAAGGAAATGGACTGGCAGAATCTTCCAATAAAAGTCTAATGAAACTCATTAAAAGATTATTGGAAGACAATAAGAGGGCCTAGGATTCAAAGCTCAAATTCTCTCTATGGGCCAATCGAGTGACAATAAATAAGTCCCTGGGCACCTCACCTTTTCAACTTGTTTATGGGACAGAGGTTGTGTTTCCCACTCAGCTCGCTTTACCTGTAGAAAAATTCTTTCAAGATCATTAAGGAGAGCCAGACCATATGGTCAGAAGAATTCATCAAGTAGTGGAAGTGAAATAGGTCAGGGAGCAGGTAATGGACATAGCTCATAGTGATCGGCAAAGGATCAAGTAGGCCTTTGACAGGAAGGTCAGGAAGGAGGAATTTGAGTTGGGAGATTTGGTGCTTAAATGGGATGCACCCAGGCAAGATAGGAGCAAACACAACAAGTTTGATGCCCTCTGGATTGGGCCCTTCAAAATCTCTAAAGTGTTCTTAAATAACACATACAGGTTGCAGAATTTGGAGGGTGAAGAAGTTTTTAACGGCCCAGTAAATGGGCATTTCCTGAAGAAATGTTTTGTTTGAGCCCTAGATGGCTCCTCTGTTTTTGTAAATATTGTTTTTCTCTTTATTTTCATCTTAATAAATGACTCCATAGCCCAAAAGAAGGCAACTGGAATGCAGAAGGAGTTCTTAGAGCATCGCAGGGATGACTCTATCCCCCATGGAGCCTAATGTTAGCACCAATTCTTGCAAGGGTGTGTTTCTCTCTGATTTTGGGCCCTTGTTGCAAATGCATATAAATGGGGTTTAAAACCCATCAAATGCATTTTATTCAAATGCCGCAATCATGAGCGCCAAGTGCAACACACATAAGAAGTCCATTTCAGGCTTAAAATTAAGTGAGCTGGCATTTTTCTTTTAACGAAAAGGATCCATAGATGGAGCAGATCGACGGTCATCGGGTAAGCTTGAGTCGCAGAGTTGCATGAGGTTTATCACATGGGCTCATCTCTTATGGACAAAGTCACGAAATGATCATGGTCATCTGATCCAGTCGGGACAAATGGCTCCTGATCAGGCTCGGTCATGATTTCGGCTACCGGGACTTTGAAAGACAAGGGGTCGCTCCTCCACTGCATCGAGAATCAATGAAACCCAAAACGCGACATGTAAAAGCCCCCCAGGATCCGTTTTGACATTTTGGCTACTGGTACTTTGAAAGACAAGGGGTCGCTCCTCCACTGCATCAGGAATCGCCGAAACCTGAAACACAAAATATAAAATCCCCCCAGGATCCATTTCGGCATTCAGGCTACCGGGACTTTGAAAGACAAGGGGTTTCTCCTCCCCTGCATCAGGAATCACCGAAACCCAAAATGCGAAATGTAAAAGCCCCCGAGGAGCCATTTTAGCATTCCAGATACCAGGACTTTGAAATATAAGGGGTCGCTCCTCCATTGCATCGGGAATCGCCGAAACCCAAAACGTGAAAAACAAAAGCCCCCTTGAACACAGTTGCATGGCCCTGTGGTTACGTTTAGAGTGAAACCTAAAGAAATGAAGGCTGGCCTCCAAGCTTTGGAAAACTGACATGTGGTCACTCTCTATGTATTCAGTCTCGGCCACTCTCCATGGAAGAAGTAGTTAATGAATATTGAGTAGGTGGTTGAGACCTCAACTCAATCCATAAATGGAAGGCATGGGAAGGGTCAGAAGTAGTCAGTTCGTGGTACTGCGATGGATATTTTTCCTGCAAAAGTCGTGTCATCTAAAGCAGTTTCAAACAAGAATCTACATGTATAGTCTGAAGGAAGATCATGTGCACATAAAGCCTTAAATGAGGTAGCTTAGCTACCCTCATGGGTCTAGGGAGGCGAATTGGTCTGAGTATATAGATGGAGTTTTCATATTTTGTAATGGATGGATGGTAGAGCATAGCTCTTGACTATAATTTTTTAATGAAGCATTGGTTTTCCTGGCTATGTATCTATATATGAAATTTATTTTTTTAATGTAAGGCAACTCTCTTTTCTCATCTTGTTTCTATCTCAAACTGAAAGGGTTCATGATTGATTGATTCACATGAATCATCATGACTGTGTTATGATAAAGGATTCATTATAGCATTGTTATGTTCTTTTAGTGTTTCTGCTTTTGAATATAAGAAGTTCTTGTGTTCAAAGTTTTCTTCTATAGGCTGTTGGAAGCTTGATGCCCACAACAACCCTTCACATTTCCTCACAGAATTCTTCCTCCTACTCACCCTTATTACAACTTACTGTCTGAAGTTGAACCAAGACCTCATCTGCTTGTGCATGCCTGGCCTAGTTTCTGAGTTAGAAAAATATTGTTCCGAGTTTACTTCCATTCATCACCCTCTATCAGCAAATAGTGACATGAACTAATGGGCCTTAGGCTTACTCCTGCTGCAATCCAGGAGTGACTTTCGACACCAACACATTCGACCAATAGGTCAGGGTTTTGAGTCCCATGAGAATGAAAAATTGGCTCGTTGGTTACCCCCTTGTGTTTGTCGCTATATTTTAGTGATTTAAATGTGTTTCGTGCTGAACCTTGGTTTGTGTGTTGATGCAGGTACTCACGCTTGATTGTTGTTAATTGGAGATTGGCCCTTGGCCAATATTTTCTTCTTTGTAAACAAAACAACAATAATGCCCCTTGAGAAAAGAATGCCCCTTGTGGGATCCTCCCTTCTGACTTGGCTTGATGCTTGGTGTTTGTGTGCTCATTCTCTGTTGACCTGTGTGACACGTTGTCCAAGTATTTTGGCCAGTTGTGGTTCCTCGTTGGTGCCTTGCATGGGGACTAACCTTGGTGGACTTTGTCTCTCTATTAGTAGACTTTGTGTGCTATGTTGCATGTGCTAACTTGTGTGTTATGTATGGTAGGTGAACTGAGCATGTGAAGTGGAGATTGGCCTTAGAGCCAACAAATATTTTCTTCTCCTCTTGGCATATTTCCTACAAGGGTTTTAATGGCACAAGAAAGATGGAAGAATATGGGGGAGGATAGGGGTGGACAGCCTTTAGAAGGCCCTGTTCTATGCAACAATAAGTGTGGGTTCTCTGGTAGCTCTGCCACCATGAATATGTGTTTGAAATGCTACTGAGACCATTTTTTTTTTGAATCAAATTTGGTATTTGAAATTAATCAAAGTAGATTAACAATGTCGTATTCTTTTTTTTTGTTTCATTTCTGTAAATGAATAATTCGGTAATGGAATTTTCTAGTTTATTTTGATTTTAGTGGGTCAAAATCTTATGGAAAGAATTACAGTTACAATTATTTATCTATTTATTCCTAATTGGTTATGGCAGGGTGGGCATTATAGAAGAAAGTGTTGTCTCCATCAGGCAACTTGATTTTCACTTTTCATGCATTATGAGCTGGCTGGGAAACAGATTCTATCTAGTTTTATCTTTGATAATTTTGAAAATCTAATTTCAGAAAGTAGTAGGTTAGACCTGTAAATTCTATTTATATTATTTTTAGAATGGAATACAGAGTTTGATTTGGAACAAAGTTGTAATTTAGGTATATGCTGGTGAATTAAATGAATTCGATATTCGTCAAGGTTGATATTATATATATATATTTTTTTATAGTATGTAAAGGCAGACAATGCTTCTTGCTTTTATTTTTCTAGGACTGAAAGACCAGACTAGAAGGAATTTTGTATATGGGTTATATATGCTATTCATTTTGACAGTAATATAACGTTATGATTGTAACAAACCAAATTGGATTGTAGACGAAGACCATGTTGGCACAAAGACAAAATCTCAGTATTGTGAGTGGTCAAGCCCAGGTTTCAGTTTTGAAACCGGGCTCTGATACCATGTGTAAGACCTTTACTAAGGCTTCAAAGTTAAATAGTAAATTTTAATCTAAATTACTTTTCTTTTCTTGAACATGACATCTAATTTCTATTTCTATTTGCATTATAACTATTTTTGTTTTCATTATAACAAATCTATCAAAATTATGTTGATGTACTAGAAAATGTAATCAATTTAGATATCAAATTCGTAAATTATACAGTCCAAAATAGTCACAAACATATTACACAACATAACTTTCATTCTTAACAAAATTAATACTGGTAAAATACCTCTTGAAGAAGAAGTTTGTCCCTTTCTTTCCTGTTGTTGCAGAATACTTGAAACTGCCTGAAAACTTAATCTTTTCCTCCCAGCCAGTTAGGAACAGAGCCTCTCCGACTCCCTAGCTCCAGGAACCCTTGTAGTTTCCTGGCCCTCCAAGCCCAAAATCCCCAGCAACCCCGGTGCCCCCCTGTGATAGACCTCCAACAAGCTCCTCAACAAAACCACAACCAGATCCTCCAAAATATAAAAAACAATACCGTAATACAATCCCCCTCCAAAATAATGCTCCCCCCTTGCCTTATCCTTTCCTCCATCATTCACCACCTTCTTCCTTCATTTAATTCTCAACTACCCTCCCTCAATTAGGTGTAAACCACCCTATCTCCTTTTCATTAATGGGCCAATCTTTCGATACAAAATAATAATTAATAATTTATTAAACTGGATTTTATTAAACAAATATTTAATCATGAAATTAATTAATTAAACCAATATACATTCAACAAATATTTAACCAGGACAATTAATTAATTAATTAATTAATTAAACTAATATAAATTAAACAATTATTTAAATCATGACAATTGATTAATTACTTAGGGTTGTTACACACTTCATCTTGAAAATGTTGCATCTCTTCTTTAATCTTTCTGTTCTGAGACTGAAAGTCTTTTTTCTGCCTATAGAGGTTTTGGAGCTACCTATGGAGAGGTTGGGCCTTTCTTGCTACAAACCTTGCTAGGTAAAGAGTGTGTCAGTAGCCATCCATGAGTTTTTTCATATGAGCCCTATGATTCATATCTTCTTCTTTTAAATGAGCCACCTCCTTCCTAGCATCCCTAAGTTGTCTTATTAATCTTTTGAATGTCTGGTTTCCATGTGGAGTAGTGGTATGAACAGTTTCAACAATTGTTTTCATGGTTTCCTCTTCCTGTTGCATAGGAATTTCTTTGTCTGTCTCAATAGGCTTCTTGAGACCTTTTCCTTTATCTTTCTTCTTTTGGACAGGGTTTTTTCCCTTCTTCTCCATAGGATTTTCAATTCTTTTACTCTTCTTCTTTTGTACATGGGTTTCTGGTAAAGACTATTCTTCAAAAACCTATTTAGCAACTGATGACCTTGTGAAAGGTTTCCTACCCTTGGTATTGGTTGATGGAGGATAAGAGGGGATGTGTAGCTTCTTTCCTTTCTTTGCTGCAGTTTTGGTAGAAGAAGGAAATTCTTCTAACCCTAGTGGAGGAGGAGGTGAAAAATCTCTATGTGGGGAATGACAAGCTTCCTCCTCAGTTCCCATGACCTTCTTGATGAACTTTGAAACTTGAACAGGAAATTTGTTCTTTCTCTTCCTACTGGTCCCTACTTTAGCAACGCTGGTGGGTGATAAAGGGCTTGCATTTTTTGATTGAGGAGTAGATGCTATATCCAACTTGAAGTGAGAAGCAACAACAAAATGTTCCCATGAAATATCTTTCTTACCCAATTCCTCAGAGACTAACATTATAATCAATCCAGAGTGGAAGATGCTAGTATCCACATCCTTAGACTTGGATTGAATCCTGTCTAACATCTTACCTATGCTCCTTAACAAATAATAGGGAATATCCATTTTAATTTTACCAGTAAAATGCAACAAAGGCCTTAAATGGTACTTGTACAATGTGTTAAACCTCCCTTCACATGTAAAGTATCTTTGGATGATCTTCAATATCCTGTCAAACTTCTCAATCAACTGATTCCTTAGCACTTCTTTAGACAAATCACTGGCTTGATGTTCAATCTTAAGGAAATATTTGGCATAGGCTGCATTCAAAGCCATGGATTTAAACCATTTATCAACTATGATAGGGATTCCTGTTGTAGCTGAAATAGAGGCCTCGGTCACCTCAAATTCTAAATCACCTACCTTGGTTCTCCTGCCATCAAAATGTAAGGAAAACTGCCTTGTCACCTCAGGATGGCCTCTTTGCATATTCTGGCAGAAAAAGAGGCATCCCACTCTTTAGAAAACTTCTCTTGCCATGGGCTCTGTATAAAAAAGATGCATATCCATAGGTTCAGTTCAAACCACCTTTCCCCCTTTGTGTGTCTTCTTTATCTGAGGAGTCTCCATAGCTTAGGATGAGAGCTTCTTGTGGCTTATGGGGTAGTAATGATCAAGAGGACCGAAAATCGAGCTTCAATAAAATAGACTGATGTTGATAAGCCAAGACTTAACTGTGGAAATCCCACCCTTACATTTGTGCAGGTATTGAAAATTTAGATAATGAGAGGGTACTCTGTAATTGGCCCTTTGAAGTTGGGTAAAAACGATCAGCTAAAATGTCAAAGGAAGCAGGGGAGACAAAATGTGGCTAAGCAGCACCTCTTGGGTAATGCAATGCATATGCAGGAGATAGACAGTTTAGGTACTGTAATCTCAATAGCTATGGTGAGTGGATGTACCAGAATTTGACACCTAGGTAGTGAAGTTCATAGGTTTGATATGAGAGGAGACAAGGATAAGATGATGCAAAGAAAGTCTCTCACAACTGTGAAATCCAAATAATACAAACTATGAGCGCCAATTCTCCGTGAAAATTAATGTGTAGAGGGAGAAACATGGGATACCTATGGAATAAAAACTTGTTTGAAGCTTAAGCGAGATTTCAGGATGAATTCACGAACATCGCATCCTCTGAATCTACCTCAACATCAGATTTGGTCGCACTGTTGTCACCTGGTCAGAACTGTGAGTTTGCACAGTGCAACACTCTTGAGATTTTCAAAATCACAAACTGTTATCAGGGCTCATAAATACAAGATCTTGAAGGTATCTTTTAACCAACTCTGGGAGATGAAAACAAGGAAAATGACATCAATTGTGGTAATCATAACTCGTGATGGAAACATGATGAATGGGAAAGGCGTTACAGAAATGCCTGATGAGTGGGCAGTGCTCCAATTTAAAAAATGATTGAACAGGTAAGAAGGGACAACAAGGCATGTCTAGGAGGTCATGAATGAGTAAAATGGTGTGTCACATCAGTCTAGTCGTGGGAAGGATCGATCCTAGTGACGAATCATGAAGGGGACCAAAACTTGAGTCATGACCTAAAATGATTCTAAGTCCAAAAATCAATGAGGATCAAAACATAAGTTATGAATCAACACTGTATTTATCTAAGGGGTCCTAACAAACATAAATTTAAAAGGGGTGAACTTAAAAAATTAAAGTCTAAGGCTTAGAAAAGGATAAAAACAAACAAAAGACCCAAGGCAAATTAGTGTGATAACACTTAATGTATCTAATGAGCTTGAGCATTTGTGGGGCTGAGAAGCTAGTGAGGGCATGCAAGGAAATAAGTGGGTCAACTACAGGTGGGTCAGTAGGCTCTTGGGTGACATCGGGAAGGGAGGGTTCTTCAACAAGGGGAATTTTCACATCCTCTTCAAGAACATCTTTGAAAATGGCCATAAATTGTTTTTGTTCCTTACACATGTGCCCTGGAAAATATTTTTCATCAAAATTATAGAAAAGACCCTTTAGTTGGCATTCAACCATTTTAGCCCTAGTTAGTTTCTAGACCTTGAGGGGAGTGACAGGGGGGTTAATATTAATGGGTCAAGGGAGAGGAACAAAAGAGGGTTTTTTATCATGGGGAAAAAACCACTTGTTGGGCCTCTTTAGAATGTTGAGTAGCTTCTAACCAAGTTGGAGGGCAGGCCATGAGAACCTGGGATCAGATTTCATCCTTGAGACCACTGATAAATCATTCACAGAAGAACACATCTAACATGGCCTCTGTTCGAAAGGAAAAATTCTCAAAAGCATTGATGAAGTCTTCCATTGTGCCTGATTGTTTCAAATTTATGAAAAGACCGAGATAGTGGGTATTAGTATCAAAGTGAGCATAGAGCTTAGAAACAAACTAGGTCCAGGCAATATACCCCTTACGTGAAATTTTTTGCCATTGCCACCATTTCCAACATTCAGGATCTAGATAGAGGATAACATAAAGAATTTTTTCCAACTCATTAGTAATACCATACAGAGACAAATAATGCTCCATTTGAGTGACCCAACCTATAGGATAAGAGCCATAAAATTTATTGACCTCTATGCGGGGAACACGAGGTTCATGATAAAAGAAGTTGGAATGAAAATGCGAAGACTGAGAGGAATCAACAACATCGGGTTGGTCTGATGAGAAAGGACCCGTAGGGTGGTTCAACAATTGATTGACAACAGAATGGAAGGAGGTCAATTGGGTTGTGAGGATGGCTTCCATGTGGTTAAATTGGTGCTATAATTTGTCAATGTGGGAATGGGTAGAATCCATCTGAGATGTGATATGTTCGATGGATACATGGGCTTTATTGATGGAATTTTGGAGTTCTTGGTTGCCAGTGGTGGCCATTTTTAGTGGGGAAGTGCGGATAAGGAAAAACAATGGGTGGGTGGGACCACCAAAAAAATGACTTAGAAGTGATAGGTACCACAACAATCAGTTCTTGAAGGGAAATATAATGGAATAGGCAGTAAAATAGGGAAACTAGGAAGGGATCAGGTCCACTGAAAAAAAAATAATTAAAAGTGAAGGGTATGACTCCGATCAGAAAGAAAAGTGGAAGCCAATGGAATAGGTCCCAAATAAGTGTGTCGACGGGACCACTATACTCTTTTTTTAACTCCTGTGGAGTTATACTCTGGCCTGAAGAATACTGCAGTGAAGAAATGCCCAAATTCTTAACAGGAAAAAATGTGTATTAATTTCACAACGAGAATGAAAAAGAAATTGTAGCATGACAATAGATCTTATTGGTTCTATTTTTTTTTCCTTTCCAAGTGTTAGGGTATTCAAGGGATCTATAGACAAGGGTTTTCCCTGTGCTATATCTCTCTGATATATGTGCAGGGTCCAACAGCAGTAATCAAACCAATATCTCAGGGAACCAACTAAGGAGGCTAGAACCTGCCCTTAGCCATACTACCCGACTACCCAGGTAGTAGAGAGTATCTTCTTGAGTTTTGTTCTCGGTGGCACTATAGCAGAGGAAATCGGTCAGTGTATCTATGGAGGGCTTCAACATATATAGGCTGATACGTATACTAGTGTTGTGTGATGCGCTACCACTCAAAGGGGTACCAACAGGGGTTACAAGGGTGGCCAGCAAAGGTGCTCTTAAGTACCACTTGCATTTCCTGCATGTATGAATCCCCGACCGTGTGTTTATGAACGTAACGACAAATATCTCCAGCTTAAATATGCAAGAATACATCTCTACCCTGAAAACATTTAACCCACAATTTTCTACCAAGGAAGGTGCTCTGATACCACCTGTAGTATTCTAGATATAAATCAGTATGCAAAACATAAATAATTAGCTAGAAATTGCAGAGAAACAATGATATAAACAAAATGATGCCACAATAATACTAGAATAATACCATAATAACACCAGAAAGAGAACTTTGATTACTAAGAGAAATGTTCACTTGCCTCTTTGAGGGGGAAACCTCCATCATAGAAGATCTCTATTACAATAATATCCAAGACAAAACTTCTCATACCATCTATTCCTATTTATACTAAATTTATCTATCCAAAATAAAGATCTAGAGGAAGATCCTTCTAGAAGCGAAAGATTCTATTAGGTCTTCTTACATTTGAATCATTCCTCCTTATTGCCAGGCCTTATTAATGTTGACCTTTATTACATGGAAATATATTATTCTATTTACTTGAGGAGTTAGGTAGGTTAGGTCCCTAACAATGATGTTGGGTTTGATTCATTGCATTATGACGTTAGGCTATGCTCATCACGTTGTGACATTGGGATATGCTTGTCACATACCAACGTCAAGTTCTGTTTATCACATTGTAATGTTGGGTTATGTTCATCTTCTTCATCATATTCGAATGTCATACTATGTTCATATTATTGTGAAATTGGGCTATGTTCATCACATTACAACGTTGGGTTTTGTACATCACATTGTGACGTTGGATTTTATATGTCACATTGCAACTTTTAGATATGTTTGGAATATTATGGTCATGACATTGCGAGAATGGATTTTGTTTGTTACAGTGCGATGTTAGGATATGTTCGTCACAACACGACATAAGTATTTGTTCAACACATAGGGATGAGGGGTTATATTTGTCACATTGTGACTTCGAGTTATGTTCATCTCATTTCGACATTGAGCTATGTTGGAAAAATTACGACATGAGGTTTTTTACATCTCATTGCGATGTTGGCTTTTTTAACATCACATTGTGACATTAGGTTATGTTCATCATAGTGTGATGTGAGGCTATGTTCGTTAGATTTTGATGGGTTTTGTATGTCAAATTACGACGTAGCATTTTGAACATCATATTGTGACGCTAGTTTTTTACATTAGATTATAACCTTGGGCTATGTTCATCACATTTCAATGTCGGGTTTTATATGTCACATTGTGATGTATGTTTTTGTACATCACATTGAGACATTGGGTTTTTTATGTAATATTGTAATGTTTGGGTATGTTTGGTAGATTGTGACATTAGAATATGTTTTTCACATTGTGACATTGGGTTATGTTGGATTGCATCACAATGTGATCTTGGTAAAAGGTGATGCTCAAATGTGACATCAGGATATAATCATCATATTGTGATTTCAACGTATTTTCGTCACATTGCGATGTTAGGTTTTGTTCATCATGTAACAATGTTGACACATTGTGAAAAGGGAGTTTTGGCCTTGTTTTTTGAAAAAAAATCCAATGGCCTTGTTTCTTCAAAAAAATTTGATTTCCTTTGCCACAAAGATAGGAATTTTAACTAATGCAATGTATCACATGGAAGGAAGATTCCCTGTGAGGTAAAGGAAATTATAAATTTATCATAGTTTATTGGATTAGAGATAAACCAAAAATTTATCATAATTTAATTGGATCAGAGGCAAATTAAAACTTTATCATAATTTAAGAGATTTATATGAAATATTTTTTCAAATTCACTTGCATAAAATATTTCATCAAATTAAATAGGCTTCTCCCCTTTATCAAATACCCATGTGTATATTTCGCTCAAAAATGACTATAAATTGAATGATGTTTATTGTGGCTATGGAGATTTACATTCACTATTTACTCAACCATTATATTTATTATTTCATGTATAAAAATTTAAATAGTTTATGAAATAAAACTTTATCATAGTTCAAGAGATTCATACCATATATCTTACCAATGTCACTTGCATAAAACATTTCATCAAATTCACTAGGTTTGAATATAAGTCCATTTTTATGAAATACCCACATTTATATTTTTCTCAAACATGACTATATATGCAATCATGTTTATTACAATTATGAAGATTTACACTCACTATTTTCTTTATTTTTATATTTATTATTTCATCAATACCAATTTAAATGTTTATTTAGTGAAGGGTGAAATCATGAATATGGGTGTCAATTTTGCTTGTTTTATGATAAAAATAAAACTATATTTTCACAAGTTCTTCAACTTCTGGCATACAAAAGTAATTTTTTTATTTATAATTTTACTTTACAGTAAAAAAAAACTTGTGAAGAATTTTGTTATCTTTCCAATGACTATTTTTCAATTTTTGTTATTAAGATTTGATATGTCAATTTGACAATTGTTTAACAGTATGTTCCTTAAACATGAAAGGAATGATAATGAGTTATTTCCCCCCCAACAATGTATCTATTATTAAAATTTTGTTTTTAACAAATGAAATATATTGCAACAATGTACAGAGAATCTATTTTATTATGACTATAATTTTGAATCTAATGGATGAATATTATAATTTCTACATTTTTTTTGAAGTTGACCAAGCTGAAAATGTTGCAGATTTTAAACACATGTTTTCCCCCACCTTGTATCTATCTTAATTTTTACTTAAAAGTAAAATCTAAAAATACCCTTTTGAAAAGAACAGTTTAAGTATTATGAATATAAATTTTTCTAAATTTTTCACTGTGTATTTTTAGAGATACAAATATTTCATTTCACTGAATCATAATGTTAGTTGAAAATATTATGCAGTGATTTAAAAAAATAATAATAATTAGATAAAAATAATGAAACTGAAAACAAATTATAGGGATTGAAAGTAGATTCAATTTTGCAAATCCTGGTGTCATTTTTGAAACCAAATTCCGAGTATTTGTAGGAGACCACAACCTCCAAAGTTTAGGTAAGCTAGAGGGAATTCTCTAGTTCTTGCAAACATTCCCATTCTCTAGTTTTCGATCGAAATAATATTTGGGCCGAAAAACTAATTTCTAATGGAATCTATTAAAATTAAACAGTTTCCTAGCTTTTCGGTCGAAAAACCTTTTTTTTTCGGCCGAAAGATGGGTGAGTGAATTCCGTCGGCCGGAAAAAATGAAAAGACACGTCGTATCATTTCATTTCGTGCCAAATCGTATAAATATGCTTTCGAACAAACACATTTAACACAATTCATCGCTTGTTTCATGGTTTTCTAGAGCACCTAAACAAAGTTTCGAATCATCTTTTTCATTTTTGTTGAACAATGTAATTAATGTTTGTTCAAGTTTTTATTGGAATAAGAATTTATATATTGAAAGATAAATGTTGAGAATTTTTTCAAGGTGAAGTCTTTGTTGAACATAAAATTATTGATATTATTTTTTAATAATTTTTTTGACAATGAAGTTTTTTTGAGACTATTCTGAAATGTTGATTTTGTTAAAAAAATTTACAGATAACCATACTCATGGGAAACATAAGTTTGGGCAAGATAAAATTTGGTTGCACTCGAGATGAAACTCGCCATAACAATCAAAGGAAAGAGAATTATTGGAGAAATAAATGAGAACTTGCAAATATTGAAGAAATAAACGATGATAATGTAAATAGAGATTTTCAACAAGAAGAAATCCAACCAGGTATGCATGCACATATTGTCCATATTAAAAGTATAGAATTCAAATTTAAAATATTGTTTAATATAATTGATTGTAATTACGATTTGATGCTTTTCAAAAAACATAAATAGATTTGTCTCATAACATTGATGAAGACTTTGAAACTGAAATTGAAGAAGAAGACGTTGAAACCGAAATTGAAGCAGAAGACAAATCACCTATAGGTATGTACATAAATTTAGAAAATACAAGATGAACATTTGTATATAGTTTAGTGAATTTATGTTCGGGTTTTGTTTTTTAATGTAAACTTTAAATTGAAATATGCACGAGAATCTATCAACATTGATGATGAAATATTAGAAAATGTTGATACTGACAAATTTGGCAAGAAAGAAGCTAAGCATTATATAAGATATTGAACTAAGAATATGTATAATACTTTTTTCAAAGATGAATCAATAACAGTACAAGCTCAACTTTTACTCTGTGTAATAAAGTCAAGAAAGTTAAAAGAAGATACATGATTATTGGGTATTCAAAAGTCAACAAAACATACAAAGGTGAAACAAAATGTATTTGACAATATAACTAGTGTATTAACAACTTTTGGAAAATCTCGAAAAAAAGATGTCAGTGTTGCACGTAGAGTGATACAAACAATAGTAGTTTCATCTAGCAATATAAAATATTGTTTGACACAACACATGACAAAAACTATGGGAACGTCAAGAAAAACATTGTACAAACATAGAAAATTTCGATTCCAAATAGATGCAAATGATGAACTGGCTTGTTGGACAGTGATTTCTAGACAACCCTACAAAGATAGACTTGCAAAAAATGTTAAACAATTGGCCCGTAATTGTTGGTTGATAGAATATTATGTTTCAACACATACACGGGATGTGTTGCGATGAAGAATAGCATGAAAAAAATATGAAGAACATCCAAAACATATATTGTCAATGATACAAATAGAATTGTTCAATAAGTTCAAAGAAGAGCACAAAGAAGTTAAAATTTCCATCAATACATTTGTGCAACAAAAACCATGGTTTGTTAGACCCATCATTGTTCGTGACACTTGTTGTTGTCATTATCATGTGGAATTTGAGTTATATTACGAAACTTTTCTTGATTTTGGTAAAACTTTATGGCCAATTTCACCTCCTCCTTCCACATTCTGTGATTTTATATCTGAAATTCTATGTGAAAGAGAAGGTGATGAATTATTTTACCAAAAAAAATGTGTTGGTGGAAAAAAATGTGATCTTTGTGGAAATGTAAGTTTGTTTCACTCAAATTATCCTATTGATATGAATGGTCAATCATTTTCTAATATAACAGTCAATTGGAAGAGATATGAATATATCAACAACACGGCTCCACATTCTTCAAATGCTATTTCCAAAAAGGATTGATTTGAATGTAGATAAAATTTGTGTGATAGATTTTTTGAAGAAGCTTGAGGAAGAAATTTATAAATACACCAAGAGTTCACATAGAGCTCGATGGAAAGACCTACAATTCAAACAACCCCGTGAAGTGTTTCCACCAGGGACAATTTTGTCTGTAGTTGATTTTGCAGAGAATTACACATTTGCTACACAAAAAGAAATACAAAGTGAATATTATCATTCTGATCAAGTCACTATATTTTTCCACATTCTATATAGGCATGCTCAATGGAGTCTTGCTAGCATAGAAAGAACCAACGTAAATCAACATGTTATTAAAGAATATCACTTTTATATAAGTGATGATCAAGCCCACGACACACAATATGTACAACATTGTTTTGATAAATTTTATGATTCATTGAAAGAATGAGGAATTAGATTTGATCAACATTGGATATGGTCAGATGGGTGTGCAGGTTAGTTCAAATATTCACGATCATTCTATTGGTTGTGTTGTCTTCATAAAATATCAAACATTACACATTGTTGCATTTTTTTTTAGACTGGTCATGGAAAAGGAGAGAACAACGGTGCAGGGGAATGTGTAAAATGATCACTTTGAAGGTATTAGATGAACCCTCATGCCGATCAATTTGAATCTGCTGATCAATTTGTTGAATGGTGAAAAATGGCACTAAGACATGAAAATAATTCGTTAAGGGATGTGCGTAAGTATTTCTGTATATACATGTACACATGATATTTTTATTCATGTGTTCAAATTTATATTCAATATTCAATCATTTTCTTGAGATATTTCAAGTTAACAAGTTCATTACTTGTGCAGATTTTTTTGGTATGATGGAATCCAGGATGTAAATATATCAATTACATATGAAGCCGGTACAGTACATGGGACACAAAAAATGCATTCAATTAAAACAAAACACTATCAAAATGTGTTTTCATTTGATAGAAGAAATGATTCTTTTTTTTGTTCAGTTTGCATAGAGGACACAAAATCCATAGAGATTTGCGAAAACAAAAATGAAGAATATGTTAAATATTGGAGACATACTGAACTTAATATAAGAGGGAAAATTCCACTTGCAAGCTCAGAGGAGATGGAATCAAATGAAAATATAGTTTCAGTTGATGGCGATAGAGTTTCTGATCTTGTTAGAGAAGGTAATTTTTATGTTTAAATGTTTTCAAATAACTTGTAGATGTACTTGTGTGGTAATCTAACATGAACTATTTGTTGTCCAATATATCGAATTATTTGTAGGAGATGTCTTTGTCGTGGTTTCACCTGTAGACAACACTAAAAACATGAAATATTATTTGATGTGATGCATAGAACAAAAGATGAGGTTATTAGAATATTTTGATGATAACTGTTTTATATATGAAAGAGGATCCATTATATTGAAAGGATATTTTTTTCAAGAAACCCATCAAACCGATACCCAGGTTCACTTTCAATACTACCAGTCAGATGTCATAAGTTGTCAATATAGTCATTTGGTATGTACAACACACATAAAGTTAATAGAAGTTGAATAAAACAAAAGTTAGAAAATGGAAAATGTCCAAAGACGATCATGAATGAATGATTGAATATGGAATACCATTACGATTTCTTTAAACAAGTGACATGTACATTCCATAATTTTATATTTTGCATTGAAAGTACACGTATTTATGAATATCTAGGATTCTAGAATCATTTCTAGTTTAGTTTACTTTCATGGTCCATTCAGTTAAAAAAAGTCATATTTTTGATGAATTATAAAGTTTACGAAGCCTTATTTACAATTTTCGGGAAAAACCTGTAGATTGTATCTAGGGAACCCAAATTGTCCTATACTTTGGATGATTATACTTTAATCCTACAAATTATCCAAATCGTATACACAAATCCTTTAATGCATGTAACCAATTTACTACATATAGGATTTGCATTCATTATTTGCAATTTGATTCTTCAATGCTTTTTCATATGAAGAGGATAACTTCATATCAAAACTAGGACCCATTTCCATGTCATTATAAGGGACTAATGATGGCTTAGAAAAACTTTGAAGACATATTAAAGTGTATGATTAACATCCTAATTAAAAAATTCAAGGCAATACATGTATGATTATCATCCTAATTAAAAATTTTAAAGTCATCTTAAAAAGTATCAATTTTAATTATGAAATTGTGAATTTTGATTCCAAAAGTGTTGATATTATATTAAATTGTTAAATTTTTGCATCTATCTATCCAAAAGAACAATCTAGAGGAAGATTCTTCTAGAAGTGGAAGCTTCTACTAGGTCTTCTTACATTTGGCTTATTCTTCCTTATTTCTAGGCCTTATTAATATTGGCCTTTGTTACATGGAATTATATTATTCTACATATGTGAGGGGTTAGGGAGCTTAGGTCCCTAACACTGAATTCAATTGAGAATACCACATGA
>JASDQU010170418.1:5870-17072 GCA_032191745.1 Picea mariana | reverse complement strand
ACTGATGTCAAGGTTCAACAATAACAACAAGATGTGATGAGATTTGAGGAGGTTGTGAATCAGTTTCAACCTCCCCAGGGCTATAAGGGTGATTGTGTTCAAGAGGGATTTCAATATGAAGCTCATCTTTATGAGTAGGCTGAGCTGAGGATATAATATCATCATCTACAACACAGGTAGAAAGAAGGTCTTCTTCTTCCAAGGATGGATATATAAATTCAGGCTGGTGATCAACCAAATAAACAAAGAAAAATATGATCCTCTTTATATGTGAAGGGAAAAACAAAAATGAGATGATAAAGAGAAAAAAACGTTCATGAATAAATCTCATAAGATGATACCTAGTCATTCCCTTCATCTTTCTGTCAATAGCATCCTCCCTAGTGGAGTCTCTGATGTGGAGTGGCCAAGTAGATGATTACACTCAATTTCTATATCCCTCTCTTATCTACCATCAAGAGTTGGATCTATGTCATTCTTCCTAGGGAGCTCTTCAATGTTCTCAAATCCATCCTCGACAACGACACCCTTTATGTTAGCACTAGGAATCACCCTCGGACGATAATGAGGATAAGCCCAATACCCATCAATTTATATAGTAAATGTAAATGAGTTTTAAGAGGTTCAAATGGATAAGGCTCGAGATAATAACGTTCCAACTTAGAAAATCTGGGTTGGCATGCACAAACAATTGAGGTATTGTATCAAATTCATTCAGTAAGTTGGAATACAATTGAATAGGATGAAGAATTTGGTGAGAAAGTGTAGAGGTCAACTATGGACATGAGGTCTTCCAGCAGACTAAGGAGAAAAAACCTCAAACATAAGATTCTCTTGAATTCAAATTTTCAAAGAAATTGAAAGACATTTTAACAACACTATAATCAAACATTCATCATAATACATTTACAACAATCCATGTGAATCAGTCAATCACGAACTCTCTTAGTATTAGAGGAAAATAAGATGGAAGAAGAAAGTTGACTTACATTAATAAAGAAGTATCAAATCAAGTTACATAACCAAAGAACCATGGTTCTTCATCAAAATATTACAATAAGGGATCCTAGCTCAACCATCAACCATAAAAAAATACTAAAATTGCCTATATATACTCAGAAATTCTACAACCACCATGAGTGTGATCAGATCACTGCATTAACGCTTTCATTCGGTGCCTGCTCTGTCAGATTGTGCAGGCCTCCTCATGTCAGATGCGAGCCAGGCACAATTATGTTCTTTACAGGAAAATATGTCCATAAGGAAGCTTCGGATTGCCAATCTTCCTTTACAACCGCTCTCTGCATGTTTTCCATTTATGGGGTGAGATGATGTCTCAACTGTTGCCCCCATATTTGATAACTGCCTTCATCGGGATTAGGATCAGGCCTAACACCCATGAATGTTTCAAGGGGTGCCCACAAATTCTTTGAGTCAATACCAACACCTCAAGGCCAAAAAAATCTTCTTTTGTGACCAAATATGAGTGCTTTCAACCTTTTGTGCATCTCCTCTCCATTGCTCCATCTTCAATGTGACCTAGGGCCATGACCCTATGAAACTGCGTGATTGCGGGTGCTACCAAGGGTGGTTTGAAAGAAAACTTATTTTGTCCTCGCAATTCACCATGAACCGCCACGCATCCCTTTTTAAAAATAACGGTTCTGATTGTGGTCCGCCCCTGAGATTTTAAAACGTTCACACCTTCCGACTCTGCAATGGAGCGCAACCATTGATCTTGTGATCTGATATGAAGATTTTTGATCAACGGCTCAGCTCTAGTGCCTTTTAGATTGATCGATTAGATCTTCCCTTTTCAAATCGACGACCGAGATCTACTTCGGGCCTCGGGGCTCCAAGAAAATCAAAACTAAAATCTCGCTTACCTTTTGTGCTTTTACCCATAGCTATGGATCTAATGACACATAGCTCTTGCTGATCAATGACTCAGATTATCTTCGGGACTTCAGGACCTTGCAATGTTTAACTCCCACAATTCACTGGAGCACCAAACTTCGAAGCGAGGTATCTACCTCCATGCTTCCTCGTCTTTTGATGGATCATATTATTTCAGGAGTTTGGGCTTCGACACTTCAGGAATTCCACACACTTCTCACTTTGAAACTCTCAAATTTTTTTTCCCTGAACAACTTGGATGACCATCTTCCCTTAAGAATTATATGTGATAACAGGGTCATACATCGAAGTATTACAATGTATCAGAGATGTGGTTTCCTAAGGTTCCAAGGGGAAGGTACATCAGTTCATTGTACATTTCAATCAAGATGTTATTGAATGATAAAGGTATATTAACCATGGAATCAGACCACTAAACTACCCTGTGTGCATGGGAGATTTAGGGGAAACATTGAGGAAGTTTCGAGATGGAGGGGAAATGGATATAGGAGAGTGCAGTAAAGAGAAATATCCCATTATGATGGATCAAGAGCAGATCTAGGAAATTCTGTAAAAGGAAGGGATGACGCATAGTGGCAGACCATACCAATATAATCTCAATAGGAAAAAAGGAGAAATATCCAAGAGGGAAGGCTTGGAGAGTGATGAGGAAGAGGTAGAGGATCTTCGTGCTATGGAGCACATTGAAGAAATATTGTGTGCCACATATGAAAGAAATACTAGAGGAGCAAGATCTAATGAGGAAGAAAGTACCCATGTACTATTAACAAATAAGAAAAGAAAGAGTTTTTTAGATAACTAGTGATTGATATTCAAAGGAATCTAGGAGATCAGAATAAAAGTGAGGGTACAAGTGGAATTACTAGCAACAATGTAGGTAGTGGTACAAGTGGAAGTTCCAATAGAAATACTAGGGGGAGTTCAAGTTCGAACAACAATACATAGATAGTTGTACTGCACAAAGAAAGTACAACACATTCTATAATGGTAGGTGTAGATCCAACGAAAATATTACCAGAGTTCCATGGGGATGGAATAGAAGACCCATAGAAATACCTATTTGTGTGTGAGCAAATATGGGAAGAAAAAATATTCATTGATGAGGAAACAAAGGTAGTGCAGCTAACAACAACGTTCAGAAACCACACGCTGAATTGGTACATGAATCTAGTAGTAAACAATCCATAGGATGCGCCAAGAATAATAGCAGAGATCAAGAAGACTGATCATTGAGTTTCAGAGGCCAAAATTAGAGGATTAATTTATGAATGATATGATTGATCTTAGATAGAAACTAGGAGAGTCTGTATGGGGCATATATTAGAAGTTAAAGACATTGAAAGCCAAACTGAAGTATCCCATTTCTAACATAAAGCACATACAATTGTTTATAAATTCTTTGTTACCACATTTCAGATATCCATTGAGACAACAAAAATTTCAATCTAGGTAGAGGCACTGCAAGAAACGATGTAGTTAGAGGAGAATCAATATAATTAGATAGATCAAGTTATAGAGGAGTTTAAGGAATACCTAAAGAGATTAACAGTGCAATTAAACCATAATAAAAGTAGGGAGAAAAGAGAAGCAGTGTGGTGTACCCTATGCATTTCATAGGGACATCAAAAGAATGATTGTTAGACATTTGTGAAATACTTGAGAGTAGGGATACCAAATCTATTTCCTACAAGAGGGCCTTGGTGTGGAATATTCAAGACACATGGGCATGATCCTTATCACTGACCTATGATGCAAAAGTATAAGACAGAACCGAACAATACTTTCTGTAACTTTTGTAAGTCAATAGGACATGAATACAACAATTATATAACCCTAGAGTTAATGAAGGAATGACCCTCATATGCATATAAGATGTAGGATGAGTTGATGGAAGGACAAACTGCACCACAATTTGGCAATGCGCAACAATTTCAAGCAGTACCACAATTTCAGCAACCTTGCAGTATAATCATGCACCATAATATCATCAACATAACATGGATCCACACGGGAACATAGGAGGATTCCAAGGTATAGGAAGAGGAGGAATGGACAGAGGCATAGGGATTATTATCTTTCACAATTTTCAGTAGCAAGGAAACTGTGCTAGAGATTGTCTCCAACCAAGAAAAACATGTATGTATTGTCATGCAGAAGATCACGTGATAGAAGATTTCCCGAAGTTAATGATGAATATTCGAGAGAATATTAATCTAAATGACCAAAATGTTCAGCGGATTGTTGCAGAAAGAAGGGATACTTGGAGGAACATCAATATAGTGACTAGAGGAGGAGTGAAGACAGGAGTATATGCACATAATCAGAAGAAGGAATATCAGTGTTGTTGGATTCATAAGAACACTCAGCCACAACAACATTTTGATGAAAAGAAGGAGAATGAAACTTTCAAGGAAGCAATGAAGGATTTCCCTAAGGATAATGTATCCTCCACATCGAATACTGCACTGAGGTATGATACTCCTATTTTTGATATGCCTCAGTCTTTGGATCATACTTGCAAAGGAAAACAAACAAAGAAAATAAGCAACTTAAAGAGTTTCCTAGAATCTTGCTTTAAATTACTTAATGATAAGAATTCCATGGATTTATTTAAAAGTATGCTTGAGAAATGTAGAATAGAGGAAGGGGTCATAACAAAACCAAATAATATTAATCATGTCCATAGAAGGAAAATAACTAGCAGAGAGTTCATATTGAATGCAAATATAGAAGACTTTAACATGGGAAATGTTATCCTAAACTTAGGATCAGATGTCAACATTTTTCCAAGAAGACTTGGGAAGTAATGGGAGAACCTACACTAGGGTATTCACTTATGAAATTGAAGCTACAAAACTAGCATGGACTGATTCCCACGAGTAGATGGAAGAATGTAATAGTGGATCTAGATGGTTTGTGCACCACAACAGACTTTGAAGTGATGGATATGGTCAATGAGTCTATACCATTTCCAACACTATTGGGAATTGATTGGGCCTTTGATAATTAGGCCATAATTAATTTAAATCCTAGAAAGATGATATTTGAAGTAGGGAAATTTAGGTTAGTAGTACCTTTATATCCCTCATATTGTGAAAGATATGTAGAACCTATACCTAATAATGTTCTAGAGGATGATGTGAACCAGTTGTATATAACTATTGCGTGAGATGAAGACTATGTGAAACCAACTACAGATGGAGTATTAATTCCAACATGTCAAATTCTGATACTGCAGTATAAAAATGGAAAACAATATTTCATGAAGTCTCTACTAGGAGGTGCACCAGAGTTACACGCGTAGTAAGATGGGTTGGGACATAAGTAAGACAATTTCCCACATATACTGAAGAGGACAATTTAGAAAAACTCCCGACAGAGTTTGAATCAAAGGTTTTGGGAAGTTAAAGATTATTAGTGTTGGATATAGCACTGAGGGACACACTTGCATGATGGTGGGGTGCACATAAGAAGGTAATTCAGGAATGGTATTAGCTTAAGCGATTGATGCGCATAAGATTTGGTAGGAATCAACATGATAGAATCTTACATAAGTATGATGGAAGAGGGAACCGAAGAAAACACATAAATGATTTTGTCACTAACTAGATATTGGTACCACTGGGGGAATGGACAAATTACTTTATTCATACATTAGAAGGAATACCTAATAATTTGTACAAGGAGTAAGAACAGCGTAGAGAAACTGCAAGCTGGGGAACAATGCATCAAAACTTTACTAGGACCATTTCATTTGAAAGTGATAATCCATGGTTGCATATAGCATCACAAAGGATCAAGGGGAAGATATTTGAAGAGTATGGGGTATATATAGTGACCGTAGACAAAGATTACAAAAAAAAAACACTTGAACAATTAGTTTACTATTATCAAGTCGTAGAGGATGAAGAAGCAGAGAAAAACCCATGTGACATACATATATTAGAATGGGAAGGAGAAAGACAGTTGGAAGGACCCTTGTTACAATAAAAAGAGTTTACTGCACCTATGAATATTAAAAAGGTTAATATTACGACTAAAGAGAAGCCTAAGATAGCCAACATTGGATATTACTGGGACAATGAGACAATGTAAAAGATAACTGAATTATTGCATGAGTATAATGACTTATTCACGACCAAATTTTTGGAGATGAAAGGGGTAGCAAGAGAACTTGGGGAAATGAAGATACCCCTCAGACCAAAAGAAATACCAATTATACAGAGAACATATACATTAAACCCCATCTATAAGAAAAATGCTAAGGCAGAAATTGATTGAATGCTAGAATAAAAAATTATAGATCCTATGGAAGAGTCAGAGTGCATTACTCCAATAGTGGTCCAAGAAAACAAGATTGGAGGGATTAATATATGTGTGTATCCAAGGAAGTTAAATTATGCATTCATACATGATCCTTTTCCTACTCCATTTACAAATGAGGTTTTAGAGAATGTGGGAGGATAAGAAGTGTACTCTTTCACAGATAGATTTTCAGGTTACCATGAGATCAGAATTGCTCTGGAGGACAAGTACAAAACTACATTTTCAATAGAGTTGGGGTCATATCATTACACATTAATTCCATTTTTTTCAAAGACTGCACCAACAATATTTTCTAGACTAGTAGTAGCTCCATTCAAGGATTTTATACATAAATGTTTAGAGGTTTATCTGGATGATTGTACAATTTTCATTTTATTGAAGGACCATGTAGAAATTATAAGTTTAATGTTAGAAAGATATAGGAAATGTCATATCTCATTGAACATTAATAAATCTATATTCAGTACACCATTTGGCATCCTACTTGGGAACATTGTATGCAAATAGGGCTTGATAGTATACCCTACGAAGATTGTTTTTATTGTCAATTTACCACCACCAAAGTCAGTGTGTCAGTTGAGAGAAACATTGGGCCACATAGGGTACTACAGAAAATTCATAAAAAGGGTTATGCAAAGATTATTGTGCGCATGGAGAAGTTATTGAAGAAAGACATTAGGTTTTAGTGGAATGATGAATGCTAAGAGAGCTTGGACATACTAAAAGAGAAGATGGTAAAAACACAAATTATGAGCTTTCTATATTGGACAAAAGAATTTCATGTTCATGTGGATGCTTCATCCATTGCACTTGGAGCAGTTTTGGCACAACCAGGTGAAGGAGACAGTGTTGGGGGGGGAGGATCTGTAGATGGTTTTTATTGTTTCAGGAATTTGATTTTGAAATCATAGTAAAACTAGGGAAGCTGAATGCAGGACCAGATCATCTGTCAAGAATTACTAATCGAGAGGATCCAAAGAAATTGGAGGATCCTTATGCTAACTTATTTTCTGTTCAAATTGATAATGATTATTTTGCTGACATTGTTGGATTTTTTAGCACGAGAATGGCTCCCATGGAATTTACTATTGAAAAAAAAAAGGAATCCATAGTACATGGTACAGACTATACAAGTTAGGTTCATATGGAATTATGAGAAGATGTGTAATGGATCGTGAATGTTCCATGGTGTTAGCAGAAGCACATGATGGTATAGCTAGAGGGAACTATGCATGAAATCCTACAACACAAAAGGTATTTTTCCCATGATTATGGTGGCATAGAGTACACAGGGACACAAAGGAATATTGTCAAATCTATGATGTCTTTCAAAAGGTGGGAAAACCATCCAGAAGGGATGAAATGCCACTTATTCCCCAAGTAAATTTACAAGTATTTGATAAATGGGTTGTGGATTTCATTGGATGCATTAAACCACCAACAAGGAGGTCAGGATCCAGATACATCATCACTGCAACATAATACTTAACCAGATGGATAGAAACAACCCTAGTGAAGGATTTTAGTGTAGAAACAACAACGTAGTTTCTCTTTGAGAACGTGGTGACTAGATTTGGATGTCCCAAAATTTTGTTGAGTGATCAGGGAAGTCATTTTATTAATAGTACAATCATATCTATGACATAATAATTTGAGATACATCATCATAAGAGAACACCTTACCATCCCCGGGAAAATGGTAGAGTAGAAGCTTCTAACAAGATTCTAGAAAATCCACTGACAAAGATTTGCAATGTGAATAGGGATGATTGGTATTTGAAGGTATCAACAGTGTTATAGGCTTACAGGACTACATGCAAGAATCTTAYAGGACATACACCATTCATACTGGTGTATGGGCATGAAGCAGTGGTTCCATTGGATTATTTAGTACCTAGTCTGTGCATTGTAGTGATCACCAACATGTCAGAATAAGGTGTTGTAGATGAAAGATTGGATCAGTTGATGGAGCTAGAAGAAGACAGAATTCTAGTAGGATTTCACCAGGAAGTACAGAAAGAGAAGGAAAAATATTGGCATGATATGCACATACAGAAGAAAATATTTAGGGAAGGAGATATAGTTCTCCTCTATGAAAACAAGTATCTACAACAACCTGGGAAGTTCAAGATGCATTGGTTAGGGCCTTATCAGGTAGAGGCCATCACAAATGGAGGTGTTGTGCAACTGAAAGATATTGCAGGGAATAATATCAAAGGAATGGTGAATGGAACTTTATTGAATTTGAATGAAGAAACTCAACCTAACAACCTAAAAACAAAAAAAGGAGGTATGATTGTACATATTGTATATAGTAGATATTAGAAGAAAAATACAAAAATCCATAAAAAGAAGAAATGTAGTAAAAAGAAAAAAAGATAGGAAATACTAGAAGGATTTGATGTCAAAGAATTGTTAGCATTAATAGTGTGCCGTAGAAAAACCAGAGTTGAAGATACTACGTGATGGAAGGTAGTTGACAGGTACGAAAGTGCAGTGCATAGGAAAATGTGAAAAAATGAAAAATGATAGTGAATAACAACTGTCGGTACACCATACCACTATAAAATCAGAAAAAGGGGGAAAATGCAGTCATTTTTGTTTTTAGATAAGGAGAAGAATGAAGATCGAACCCTAAGAAAAAGAGAGTGAGAATTATTGACAGTAGGTTCATATTTGTAGCACAACAGTTTATATTTTAGGAAGATGTCTCCATCGCGTGTTGGAGCATCGAGTTGGTTCAATCGAAACATGAGAAGCAACACTCAGGTGGAGAAAACAGGGACACAGGGCATGCCGAAAGTAGTTGATGTGAATGAAATCCATATGCTAGAGTATGAGCCACCTACCACACTGGTGGAGGAGGAAAGAAATGCATCGGAGGAGGTCAAGAAGCATGAGGAAGATGTGGAAAAAACAAAGTCCTATGTGTTGAGAGGAAAGGGCCACAGGATGAAGAAAAATCCATGGGTTCAGAGAAGCACAACCTACAGTCAAAACAAGAACAAGAAACAAAGAAAGAGGGTGCACTTGAGGTTATGGCATTGTCTTCGCAATGGAAAAAGAAAGTTCAGGATGAAAGCAGTGCACAAGGAATACTGTGTGCACAGGAAGAGTTGACAATTGTAATGCCAAAGATCCCAGATGGAGTAAAAGTGGATGACAAAATAATAGGAGGTGTGAATAGTATAAAGTATTCAGACCATGATCTAGCATATACCATCAAATTCCTATATTTGGAACAACACAACTACATGGGATGTAGAGGAGAGGGCCCATCTGGCGTGTTATTGTTGGAGCTTGCGTAGTGAATCCTAGGGCTCTGTAACACAAGGATTATGAACTTATTGGATATACCACACTTTGGGTGCGGTAAATACATGAATCGTTGTGTGAAACAACTCCTAGAAAGGGAACATAAAGGTGTATTATGGATGGATAGGCCAGTGCCTATCAATTTGGACTTAATAAAAACAATTACTGGGCTACCCATGGATGGGGAGAAGCCATAACAATATCTGGATGACAAGACTAAGGAAAAGGAATTTTTTTATGAAACTAAGGAAAAATATGGCACAGATAGAGGGAATAGGGAGATCAATATCAACGACATAAATGATGTGGTGACAAGATTCACAACAAGGTTTTTAGGGTGTAAATTATTGCGGAAATGTAAGAAGGAAGAAGTACTAGCATGGGAGGTAGTGGCTGAAGTGCAATGTGCAAAGGGGAGCTCGATGAGATGGGCCCCTTATTTTCTCAATTCCTTCCTAGAGAACTATAAGGATACACAATATCGGTGCTCTAAGTTCAACTACTTGTGGCTACTCATCCTCATTTCATTTGTAGGTTGGCAAGAACCGATGTATATTGTGTTTATTCAGAGATTACGAAAGTGTGGCACAACCTGGTACACTTCCTTAATGAGCACAATAGACCCAAATAAGAAGAGGGTTAACAATGTACATTTGCGTTATACCTTTCAGACATCCAAGATCACTTCTACAACACAAGAAGTATTTTACCTAAGACAATCTAAGATTTTGAACATATTGCTAATATTTAGGTCATGATCCACAATATGTGGTTGGAGGCGAGGAGGGATCTAGCGAAGTAATGATTGACACTGAGCTACTACATGACGATAAAGGATATCCAAATTCATTTCTAGGAGTGGCCTAATTCATGGAATTTTCTAGCAAGTCCAAGGAGAGTGCCAATAGTATAGACACAGACGCAAGACAAAATAGTCTATGTGCAACATACATGCAGAAATTGTGCGAGAAAAAAGAAGAATACAACATAAGGCCAAGTGGCGGGAATAAACCCACCTCAAAAGAAATGAAGGGAGAAGAATAAACCATAGGGTGGTTCCACATAGGATCCATGACTCATAGGGAAAACACCAAGAGTTACAAGAGAACAGGTGTGCGTAGTAGAAGTGAGGACAGAGAAATGGGATATATTTGTGGAAGAAGAAGTTAAATAGGAGATAGGGGTGGATACACACATGCCAGAGACATATGATCCGGTAGATGCCCAAAATAAGAGAACATGGGATCAAGAAAGTGGCTCAAGGAAGAAGGTGAAGGCCCATAGGACACCACCTCACACATCACTGACAACAAATGATGTTGAATTAGTAGCTACAACCATTGAAGATTAGTTATCAAAGGATTGGGAGAATTCTAAGAAGCATAGGGATTCAATTATTTAGTAGGTGAAGTAATGCAGGCTCACCCTGCTATGCCGAAGCAGATCTTCGATTCCACAGTTTTTACTATATTGGAATCTTTCTTTAATATGGTCTGGACATTCTTTGACAGAGATAAACTTTGTTATATGTCACCATATTTGGCAATTCTATTTTATTTGCCAGGATTCCTCTTAGATTGGCGGATTTAACACTTTTTCATTCGTTTAGCACCCAACGGAGATAATGCAAAGCACCTTACAACC
>JASDQU010170417.1:4861-16612 GCA_032191745.1 Picea mariana | reverse complement strand
CACCTCTAGATTACATGATCACGGAAGAAGATGCAGAGATGATAGCCCAAATGGTTCAGGATCGTACATCTGAATATTCTGAGAATGCTATGCACCATAGGGACATAATTCAAGAGGACCTGGCATACATGCGACAGTTCCTCAAGCAGATCAGGGAAGGACAGGAAGTGAGCATCAACATAGGAGTAGGGCTGCCAACATTCCAGATAGGAGAAGAACCTAAAGCAAGGGAGCGAGATACAATTCACACAATATTGTAGTCGAGTGAAAAATTCCACATTACACCCATCATGCTGCACATGGACGAGATCATGGGGCAAACACCCCTAAAGGACTTAGCTCAACTGCAACTGGTATTCCCATAGATACCATCTAAAGCTCTACACGAATTACAGGTTAGCATTACCCAAGAGGTACAGTCTCGTGCATGCATAGACTTAGCTGAGCTACAACAGGCAATAGAGAAGCGAGACACATTGGAATTAATATGTGAGAAGGCTAAGGTCGATACCCAAGAGGATAGGGAGAGCATGAATGGATTGGAATGAAAAGTGGCTAAAACTTATGAGAAGATTCCACAGATCGCGCAGAGGGACGAACTCACAGCCACAAAGAAGATTGATCAGATTGCACAGGAAATCGATCAATATCAGAAGGAGATTGAGAATCTCTGCGAGAAACTCACAGCTACCACTCCACCAGAGGTAAGGGATCAAAGGAAGCAGGAGGCAACATAGCAGCTACAGGAGATAAATCAACAAGTCAATGCAACAACCAACTTGTTCAATCAAGCAACACATCTTTTGACGAAGCTAGAAGAGGATCAACAAGTCCAACAGTGGGATAAGGAAGAAGAAATGATAAGTGAAACTATCCATGACCTCAAGTAGAGGTAGAAAACAATGCCCATCACGGAGCGCATCAAAGGGGCACATCATATGAAGAAATTGTAGGCAGAACTCACCACTGTGCAAACAATGAAAAAGGAGCGTCAGGCTCAAATGGAACCGCTTCAAGAGCAAGTAGAAAAAGTCATTAAACAACCAGAGGAACCCAAGACACATATAACACAGACCCAGGCGGAGTGCGTAGGATTGATCAGTGATGAAATTGCAATCTAGATAGTAGATACACTCAAGGAGAAGAACGCGCAGGCGCAAACACAAGAAACAGATCTCAAGGAGAAGTTTCGAGCGATCATGAGGGAGATCGATGAAGCGCACAAAGGTTAGGTGGCTCAGGACGAGCCACCTGTCAGTGTTGGGGTCCTGTTAGAAGCAGGCAAAAGCGGAAATCAAGGTGATTTTGGGAAAGAAGGAATGCACGAGGAAAGCGACAACTGGAAGGAAGAAAAACACGCGCACATGCATGGAAGACCTAACGACATTAGGGTTAGGGTTTTGGTAATTGTTGGATTACTTGAACAAATCTTCCCTACTACCTGCGTTGTTGAACCAGGGTTCATATCTTTCAAGGTACCAACAAAGCCTAAAACTATTGGCCCTTATGGTAAAATAGAAGACAACACAGTACACAGAAGGCACTGCACAGTCTCACCCAAGATAGATTTAAATGGGTCGCTGTAAGACTCAGGTGTTTACAATCTAGGATTGAGTATGAGATATGGGATCTGTATTCTGAGTCATTTATTCTAACTTGTATTACAAACTACTTTTATTCTCTATTATAGTTTAACCTCCCGACATCTTTTCTTGATATTCAACAGTAATTAACCAAGCAATATAATAACTCATTCATTCATTACACACAGCTTTTGAATACTAATAGTATGACAAAGATATGCATGCATTCATCACATTACACAAGCATTACCATGGTTCACCCCCTCCTGGGCTACGTCCACAAAGATTTGGCTCTTGGCTCTCTTATTATGGTAGTTCTGCAATTCTTGCGCCGTGTGCTTACAACTCTCCTCAGTTGGGTAGAATCTATATGAGGCGAACTAGATCACATCAGGATCCTCATCCTGCGATCTAATCCTCACAATATACCTCCTCCCTTCCGCTCTAGTTCAACTGCTTTACAAAAGTAGTTCATTACATATCACATCAACCTCTACAAAAGTAGCGAACCGAACCTCATCGAACCTCTCTTTGATACCTGGAACCTTACAAAAACCCTAACTCTACTGTCATTATGTCTTCCTTGTCTGCATGCGTGCTTTGCTTCCTTCTAGCTGTCGCCTCCTTCTTGCATGCACGTGTGCTATACTTCTTGCCAGTTGTCTCTTTCCTCTTGAAAACTTTCTTTCCCATGATTGCTCTTCCAGCTATCATTCTTCGTTGTGCATGCTTTCTTTCCCACTTCAGCCTGCTTCCAACAAGCCCCCAACACTGACATGTGACTCATCCCAAGTCACCTAGTCTTTCTGAGCTACCTCAATCTCCTCGATGATCGTCTGGAACTTTTCCCTCAACTCTATTTCTTTTGTCAGTGCCTACGCGGTCCTCTCCTTAATGGTATCCACTACCTAAACTTCTACTTCGTCACTCAGTAATCCTACAAATTCTACCGATGTCCGTGCCATTTGTGTTCTAGCTGTTTCTTCCTGTGCGAGTACTTCTGCTACCCGTTCCTGTACTGGTTCTATTTGAGCTCGACGCTCTTGTTTCTGTGTTTGCGCAGTGATAAGTTCTGCCTGCATATTCTTCAGCTCTTATGTCCCCTTGACGTGTTCTGGGATTTGTATGGTATTTTTCCTCTATTTGATTTCTTAGATCACTACATTGATCCTTTCCTCTTCCTTGTCCCAACGTTGAACCTTTGGATCCTCCTCAAATCTTGTCCAAAGCTGCATGACTTTCTTGAGCAAGTTAGCTGTCGTGCTAACCTGTTTCTCCATATCCTGTAGTTGCGCTTTTGCTGCCTGACTCCTTTGCTCCTTTACTACTGATGGAGTTGTTGGTGTCAGCTGTTCTTAGATATCCTCGATCTCCTTTTGGTATCGAGAAATTTCCTGTGCAATCTGGTCGATCTTTTCTACGGCTAGGAGTTCGTTTCCTTGCGCAGTGATTGGAAGTTTCCCAAAAATTTCACCCACTTTTCGTTCCAATTTGTTCTTGTGTTTTTGTCTTCTTCTGAGTTTCAGATTTGGCCTATTCACAATCTTTTTCAAGCGCTTCCCGCTACTTTGTTGCTTTCTATAGTTCAACTAAGTTTTTATGTGCCCAAGATTGCATCTCATGGTTGATGCTAACCTGCAACTTGTACAGTTCCCTTGATGGCATCGATGTCAAGACCAATTGGATGTGGTCCAAATCCTTTAGTGGTGTCTATCCCATGATTTCATCCATTCGTAGCATGCTTGTTTTTATGTAGACCGTTGCATGTGCATTTGGCATTGGGAGGACTGGGTCTTGTTCTTCTACCTCCACTCTTTCGTTGGTTTGTGTTGTCGATGACTCTATGACTCTGCTGCTACTTTCTCTCTGGGCCTCCCCAAGTGTCCCGAGGAACTGCCCCATTTCTGCCAACTCTTTTTGCATATTATCCCTGTGATGTGCTACGAGATCAAAGTCTTCTGCTAGGAAATCCTGGACCATTCTGGTGATAATTTATCCATCGTCCTCTGTGATCATGTAGTCTGATGATTCTCATTGTGCCTTTGATTTCTTGCACGCGCATGCTACCTGTACAACTGGTCTCTTAGTTCCCCTTGGTTCCTGTGTGTTGGGATTTGGGGCGGTCTCCTATGCTCCCTTAGCTTGCTTCGGATGTATGTTGGTATCTTTCTGCCCCTTTTGGGTTCCTATCTGCTTCGACCCTTTGCCTGCTTGAGTCGACTTTTTTTGGCCCGTCCTTGGTTTCTTGGGTACTGGGATTTGCAGAGGTTGTGTTTCCGCCTGCGCTGCTTCTCCTGCTGTGGGTCCTTCTGATACTTCCCGGGGAATGAATGGGATCCTCCATGCGTCAGGACATTCACTGATGACCATGCCTATATCACCTTTTGTGATGCAGTAGTGCATGGGTAGCCATTGTCTATCTGGACCCTGTCTTGGTTGTATCCACATGGCTTGACGTGTAGCCCAAAAGTTAGCGATGTCCCCATATCGCACGACAAACTCTGGTGTTATTCTCCATGATCGGCTAATAGATTCCTGTATTTCCAGTAGGTATGCTTCAAAGATGATTCCATTTTCCCTCTTATGCCTGGCCTATGGCCCAGATCTCAGTAATATATATCTCGCTCTTGCTGGCTGTGGTCTAGTAGCAAACAATACATACTCTAGTTCCCACCATCCCATGAAGGCTATGAGGGTAAGTAGCCATGAGTAATGAAATTCTGTACTGAGGTCCTGCGTATCCTTGCAGTCCACTTGGAACAAGTTTAATAGATAAGGCGCCCA
Source organism: Picea mariana (assembly GCA_032191745.1). NCBI lineage: Eukaryota > Viridiplantae > Streptophyta > Pinopsida > Pinales > Pinaceae > Picea > Picea mariana. The sequence goes on along the minus strand of JASDQU010170417.1, from coordinate 12,245 downwards.
GCTCATGAAGGTGCCTTTTGCGCATTGAGTTGCAACTGGGATGACTCCTGCTGGTACTTCATCTTTGTGGAATTTTCTTAACAATTTACAGGCTAATATATTTGTGCCCAATTGTGTCGCTACATTGTTGATCCGTTTGATTATAATGCCTCTTGTCCCTCTGGCGGTACCATATTTCTTCTTCATTTCCTCTGCTAACACTTTCTCCTTCGATTTATCATCCAGAATCAGCGTGGGATCCATACCCCAGCTGGGTAGTCCTGTTATCTGTGCAATAAGCTCAACAATTATGGGGATAGGTTTGTCCAACCATATATCCCCTCCGTGCATGACTGCTAACAACTTCTTAATGCATGCTGTCGTGTACTGGCCTATGCCAAAATGCAGAAGTTTCAGCAACCCTAAAATGCCTATTCTATCCAGTCCAACTGCCCACTGATGTGGCTGGCTAATCATTTCTCCTAGTTGGTTTATCACTATGTTCTGCATAAAAACCCTCGATGCAAGTTTCGGGTACTTGGTTTCATCTGAGATGTCATGGTCATAATACTTGAGCTTTCCGACATGACCTAGTAGCTACGGCTCTACCTGTACTCCCTATGGTATGCGTGGTAGCACAATTTCTGCTGTCAGTTTCTTATGAGGTGAGCTCAGTATCATAACTCTGTCTTCCTATTGTGGTGGTTGGTACGAAGTTCCAACAACTCCCAGTTGCTACCCTGTAGGCCATTTTGGCCAAGCCGAGGTAGTTCCTGTGCTCTCTTATGTTGGTTAACCTAGGCTGGGTACCTGCAGCTCATCTGGTTTCCCCTCTGATCCATGATTCTTTGCCATTCCGTTAACTTCCGCGGTTGGTTCAGTGCTTTCTGTTTGCACTTCCTGTTGGGTTTCCGCTTCCTCGTTCGGAGGTTCCTGCGTCGCTGCTAGCGTGTCCTCCTTCAGGTCCTCTACTTGTGGATGATGAATCTCTTCCAGTATTGGTGTAGAGTTCACCGGTGGTATCTATGGGGATGGGATCTCATCGATATCGACAATCTTCAGTTGCTGCTGCTTGTTTTCTTCCAGCGGTCATCATGACCTAGTTTGAACCCTGGCCGGTTTGGTTGTCTGGCCTGGTTAGACGGACTTCGGTGGTGCCATAGTGGTGAGTGTTGAATGTTTGCTAGGTTTGAAGGACTGTGGTGAGCTCCATGGTATCGCTCTGTTTGTTCAAGTTGTTGTTGCTCTCTCTCTGTTCTCTTTTCATGAATAGACAAGTTTCTTCCATGCTCGCATGTTGTATGGGCTTGTCATGAAGGTTATCGAGGACGCTTCCTCCATGATGTGATTAATTCACCATAACTACGGGTTCAATGCATCTGCGACAATTTTTTACTTTCCATTACACTTACTTTTTTGTTTCCAGTTGGCATGTTTAATGTGATGTTCCATCAGTCCTTGTCATGCCTTAATTCCACTTAGTGTTGTCGTGTCATCCTTCTTTTGCTAACTTTCCGTTTCCCTCCCATTTTTCTTTGGCATGTAATCGTTTCTCTTGCCTTTACTACATTCATGTTTCGAGCGTCCTGTGGATTTTTTGTCTCTGGCATGCTTCGTGCTTTTTTTTTTTTACCGCGCAGTGGGTGGTCGACTGTCCTTATACAGCTTCAGTCGGCTCCCGTTGATCATTCCTCTGAGGTATGTGTCTACTAAGTCTCTTAATTGTAAAAATCCACCGTCTATTACAGATTTGACCTCGTATGGTCCTAACCAATGCATTCTCATCTTTCTTGGGTGCTGAAACGATTTGTTGTCATAGAGAAATACTGGATCTCCTTTCTTGAAAGTCTTCTTCTTAATGTGTCGATCATGCCATGATTTGTCTCTGGCCTTATGCACTTGTTGATGGAATCCTGCCAAGATTCAGTCTTCCGACATTGCTAACAGCTGGTTTAGTATTTCCTGTATTGTGCCACGTTCTATCATTTGTGTGATAGCTGCTACGCGTAAGCTTGGTACTAAAAATTCTAATGGCACTACCGCTTCTTGGCCGCAGACTAGCTTGAATGGTGTGTTTCTTGTCAACTTTTTGCATGTCGTCCTATACACCCATAATACTGCTGGTACTTTGAGGTCCTAGTCATCTCTGTTGACATTACATATCTTTGTCGATGCGTTCTCTAGAATTTTGTTAAAGGCTTCTACTGTGCCATTCGCCCGTGGATGATACGGTGTGCTTTTCTGGTGGTGAACTTCAAACTCTTCGAGCATCGTGCGGATGGTTCTATTTATGAAATGTGTGCCTTGGTCGCTCATAAGAAATCTTGGTCATCCAAACCTAGTAATTACTTGTTCAAATAAGAAGTGTGTAGCCGTCTTTGCGCTGTAGTCTTCTACTGGTGCGACTTCCACCCATCTTGTTAGGTATTCCGTCATGGTGATGATGTATCTTTCCCCTATTCTTTTGGCTGGTGGGTTAATTGGTCCCACAAAGTCTATTGCCCATTTATCAAATGTATGTAATGTCACTTGTGGTCGTAACAACATCTCATCCCTTTTGTTGGGTTTTCCTACCCTTTGACAGACATCACATTCCTGACAATACTCTTTCGAGTCTCTGTGAATCGTTGGCCACCATAGTCCTGCATGGAGTACCTTCTGCGCAATAGATTTTCCTGCATAGTTTCCTCCTGCCAATCTCTCGTGGGCTTCTGCTAAAATTATAGGTCATTCATGCTCTAACACCTACCTTCATAAAATGCTATCTGCGCCCATTTTATATAGATTTTCTGTGATCAGTTGATAGTCGACTATGTGAACTACCAGGTTCTTCTTCTGCGCGGTGGTATATTCTTGTGGTGCAGTACCTTTGCTCAAGTACTCGATGATATCTGACAAGTAGTCATCAACAATATGTACTGAGAATAACTATGCATCCAGAAAGTTATCTTCTAACTTCATGGGTTCTTCTCCATTTGTGACCCGTGATAGGTGGTCAGGTCCTACATTCAGTTTTCCTAGTTTAAATATTACTTCGAAGTCAAATTCTTGAAATAAAAGTAACCATTGACAGATTCTCCCCCCAACCACTAGCTTGTTGAATAGGTATTTTAAGGCTGAGTGATCTGTAAACATCTTAAATTTTTTTCCCAATAGGTAGTGTCTGAACTTCTGTAGTGCGCAAACCATAGCTAGGCCTTCTCTTTCCATCATGTTATAATTATGTTCTGAGTATGATAGTTTTCTTCTTGCGAACGCTATCGGGTGATCCAAGTATCCTACTCCTGGTTGCGCTAAGATATCTCCAAGTTCTATCGCTGATGCATCTACATGCACATGGAATGTCTTTCCCCAGTCTAGAAATATTAGTATCGGTGCAGTGACCATCTTTTCCTTCAGGGTATCCAGACCATGTTGACACTCATCATTCCATTGGCACTTTGTATCCTTTCTTAGCAATTTCTCCATTGGTGCTGTGATCTGCGCATATCCTTTGATGAATTTCCTATAGTAGCCCATGTGTCCTAGTGTCACTCGTAGCTGACAGACTGTTTTTGGGGCTATTAAATTGACGATAACTGTGATCTTTGCCGGATCGACCAATATCCCTTGTTTGCATACTATATGGCCCAATAGTATCCCAAACAGTGTTCCAAATATACATTTCTTTATGTTTAGTGATATATGAAACTGTCTGCATTGTTCTAGCATCAAGCGTAAAACTTCCACATGGTTTTTCAATAGACTATAGACTGTCCAGTCATCCAGGTAGACTTCGAGAAACTAATGGATGAATTATTTAAATGCTGCGATAACCACTCTGGAGAATATTGTTGGTGCATTATTTAGTCCAAATGGCTTGACTGTATATTGGTAAGATCCCCATTCCGTCGTGAACGTGGTCTTGTATCTATCCTCCCGTGTTATCTTAATCTGATGGTAGCCTGAGAATCCATCAATGAATGAGTAAGCTTTGTGCCCCCCCACATTCTCTAACACTTCATATGTGAACGGTGTAGGGAATGGGTCGTGTAGGCATGCATTATTCAACTTTCTCAAGTCAACACATATCCTAATCCCTCTTCCTTTTTTCTTGTCCTGTACGACCATCGGGCTTATCCATTCCGATTCCTCGACTGGTTCGATTATGCTGGCTTCGATTATCTGACCGATCTCCTCTTTAGATTTCTATTTATATATGGGGTTCATTCTATATGGCCATTGTCTAATCAGTCTCGCTTCAGGTATGAGAGGTATCTTCATCTCTCCCAGTTCTCCCACTATGCCCTTCATCTCTGTAAATGTTGTAGGAAACAAGTTGCTATACTCGTGTAACAACTCTGTGATGATTTCTACTATTGGCTCATCCCAATAGTCTCCAATGCTGGCCAGTTTGGGATGTTCAACTGTTCTGATGTCAACTTTCTTTACCTTGATTGGTGTGGAAATAACTTCAGATTCTATGGGTGGTCGCTTCACATCTCTTTCACCTTCTACTTCTTCAATCTAAATGTCGCGCAGGTCATCTTCATTTGGTGCTTCCTCCTGTACCTGGTAACATGACAGTAGTTCCTTGACTGTCTACTTATTTCGCTGTTGCTCTTTGGTAATAAGTTCTATTTCTGGTTCTTCAATGAATATGAATCCTCTAATCTATTTCAGGGCTGCATCTATGTTGGGGTTCTCATGCTCGAATGAGAAAGTGACGGTAAAGTTCTGTTGCAATGTCGTCCATGTTGTAGTTCCTTTGTGCAGTTCCTGATCTATATACTAGTTCGCTGGTATGCCCTCTAATGTGTGAATGAAGTGGTGAGGCCATTCCTCTAGTGGTTTCATTTTCCAAAACGTTTTGCACTCCTCCAAGTGTTTCGCTGGTGTCCCTAGTCCTTCATATCTCTACTGTTTGCTTTTTTTCTATTATGCGCCAAACCTTATGCGCAGTAACTGCTTACATTGGTACCGGTTTGTGATAGTCTCCTTGTGTGCGCCCCACCATCTTGCAGGTGTGGCCTTGAGTGCTAAGTCCAATTCTAGTAGCCTCTGGTTCTCTAATACTTCATCTTCATATTGTGTCAAGAATGTTTCCAAATCATTTAGTCTTTGGAAACTGGGTGGTTCTCTGATTTCTATACCTATCCACCGTACTGCAGAGTCTATTCTTGCACACCTTCTCGTGGATACTTCGTGTAGTCTCTGCTGCCAGTTTTCTAACCCGGTGTCTGAATCTATTGTGCATGAAGTAATGTTGCGCCAACTGAGTACCCCGTCTGTAGTTGGGTTTATGTAATTCTCCTCGCGCACAGTTGTTCTGTACAATTGGCTGATCTCCTCTAAGTCCAGACAAGTGGGTTCTATGAACCTTTCCCCTTCTGATGGATCTAGTGGTTCTATGACCCTGTAATCTCCAGATTCAAATGTCATTTTCCTTGTCTTCAAGTTAATTATGGTCTGGTTTTCAAACTCCCAATCCAGACTGAGTAGTGCTAGGTACGGTGTTGTGCCATCTACTATTTTGATAACTTCAAAGTCGTCTTTAGTTCGCACTCCATCAAGATCTACTATTACTCCTTTGAGTCTCCCTATTGGTAGGACCCTATGTTGGTTTGCTAGTTTTAATTGGACATTTGAGTATCCCAATGTTGGCTCTCCCATACATTTTTAGGTTTTCTTGGGTAGCACATTCACTTCGGATCCTAGGTCGAGTATGATGTCTCCCATATTGAAATCCCCAATGTTAGAATTCAACCTAAATTCCCTGCTTGTTATTCTTCTTGTGTGTAAATGATTGATAGTTTTCGGTTGTAGATTTTGTTCCATCTTGTTGCTACATTTCTCTAAGATGTTTTGCAATATTTTCATAGATGAAGGATCACTTAACATTTTTATGCATGATTGCAAAAAGTCTTTGATAGTACTTACTTGTCCTTTGGGTGGCATTCCGTTGGTATGATCCAATGATGGTGAAATTTCGTATTCAGGGGCTTCATGGACTGGTTGCATAGTGGAAGTCGACGCCGTGTCCACCTTCGAAAATTCTTGTCTGGCTTCCTTAAAAGTCTCCTTTTCTTTGGGCGCGTCGAACTGCTTTCTTGGTTCAGTGTTCTTCTTTACCCATTGGTTTTGTCCGGGTTCCTGTCAGACTACGTCATTTCCTGTCTTCGTTCCTCCACGGGTGACTATATTGATGTTCCATCCATCCTCCCTTGCTTTGGCTGAAATCCATTGAAAATTCTGATTCTTTTGGTTCCTCTTTTCCTGGATCTTGACTAATAGTGTCGGACATTCATCTGTCTCATGATCCGATGCACGACAATACATACAAGTCACTGGTGGCAGTGGAAATTCCTGTGCATAATGTACCAGTTGTTGACAGTTGTGACATGTGACTAGTCCTCTGCCACGTCCAAAACCTCCTCTGGCTCGTCCTCTTCCTTGATAGCCTGCTTGGTCCCCTCTCAACGCGTTGTACTGTGGTGCCTGATTATACTGTGTGGTATTATACTAGGGTTGCACCGGGTTGTACTGCGGCTATACGTTATTGTATGGTTGTTGTGTAGTGTTGTATGGAGATGGGGCTTGATTGAACTGTGGCACTTCTTGCCCAGTCATCATTTTGGCTTGTACCATGTATGCGTATGATGTTCTTTCCCGCATCAACTCCATAGTTCTGCAATCTTTGTCATCGTGGCCTACTGACTTACAAAAGGTGAAATAATAATTATTTGGAACTATCTGGTACTTCTGCATCATCGTGCAGTGATAAGGGTTGTGACCTAGTTTCTTTCATATTTCGCACCATAATCCTCCCTGTGGTAGCGGGTTTGGTATGCCTGTTTCCATATATTGCATGAAAGTTGGACATTCATTCTCATGTTGTCCTTTTGTCCTGCATGTGGTGCACCAAATAGATTCTCATTTGTCCTTGTTCTTATTCTGGTTTAACTGAAATGTTAGGTTCTTCAAATCCTCCTTCAATTATTCAATAGCTAGGTCCATCTGCTGGTACTAGTTCTCTTCCAGCTGTAAAGTTGCCTGTAGGGCCTCGGCCTGCGTCTGCAACTTCTGCTGTCGTAAGGGATATTTTAGGTGTGGGAGTAGTGAGTTGGCAAACATGTGCCGGTGCTGCATCTCGGTTATAAGGTATTTTAACTTCCCCTTTAGTCACTTGAATATCTAGTCAATCTCCCATCCAGACTCTCCTGGTTTCTGTCTTATCTTGATCATCTCGTTCATGTACTGATCCTATGAGCTCGGCTTCTGGAACTCATTAATCAATATCTTCTTAATGTCTGCCAGTGTCCTCTTCATCCCAAGGGAACTGTTCATGTCTAGGCTCATGTACTAGTGTAGTGCACGGTCTCTTAGCATGATCGCTAGCTGCGCGACTTTGGTATCTTCATTAGTG
>JASDQU010170416.1:9554-21198 GCA_032191745.1 Picea mariana | reverse complement strand
TTAATTAAAAAGGGAAAAAGGGGAAATCTAAAATAATTAGGAAACTAGGAAAAACAGAAACCTTAAAAGAAAGGGGAAACACTAGGAAAAAGAAGTTAGTCCAACTTAGTAAGGTATCTACCATTTAAGAACTTTCTAATTTAAACTGAACTAGCAAATCAATAACGGGGAAAGTCATTAAAACCTATAACGGAATTTGGGGACACCTAGGAGCGATTCTAGGAGTGACTCTAGGTGGGTGAGGGAAATAAGGGTAATTAATTAATTAACGAAATTAATTTATGGAGGAATGAAGGGGATGGGTGACACTTGTATGGGGAGTATTTTTAGGAATTAACTTATTAAACATTAATTTAAATGGGATTTTGGGAAGGTAAAGGAGTTAGAAACTCTATATAATGGAGGGAGGAGAAGGAGGAAGGATCTCTTTTGTTTGCATAATGTTACGCTGCAAAAATCTATACTTGATTGACTTAGCTTGTGGGAGTTGGTATACCCAGCTCAGGGAGGAGTGGTAGCTCGGCCTTGTGAGGCAAGCTAGGAGCTAGCTGATTCTTGGTTAGTGTGTGTGGCCCCTTTGCGGCTCGAGGGGCTAAGGGGGAAGAAGAGTACCCCTAGCATTGGCTGGGAAGTACTGGTGAAGTCTCGTCGGTCGACAAGTGGGAGTTGCACGGAGCGCACGAGACATCAAATCAGAGCGAGTGATCAAGCAATGGTACACTTTCTTTATTTTTTCATGGTAGATTGTAGTAGGATTTATTCTTTGGATCTGCATGTTTAATTTTGTAAGTAAATTGATTGTCTTAGTGTTCTAGTTGATGACTTAATTTTTCTATAGCCTATAGTTTGATGATTGATTGACTCCCATGGCCTTCGATTCCCAGCATGTCTTGACTTCCCTGTGGTGTATTGATTTGTGAAGATTGTGGTTGTTTTTTCCTTTCGTCCCTAGCTCATCAGTCCTCGCATGAGCAGTCAGCTAGGAGCCTGATCTACAGTCGTTACTTCGGCATTAATAGACCTATGGATCTCAACACCCTACTTTTCTGTGCATGGATGATGAGCGAAGGACGTTCCTGTCATTCGTCTACCTTTGTTATTGTCCTTGGCTGATTGTTTGACTTGCGCCATCTAGAAAAGACCTCTGCGTATGGATTATCTTGCGTCCTTGTTGGTTTTTCTCTGCGCCTTGACTGATAGAATCCCTGCGATCATTTCAATGACTTTTCCCATTGGATCCTTGCATTTCTCTTACTATTGTCTGCGTTGTATTGGTATTCTGGAAATGGAAAAATGATTTGATTTCCTATCTACATTTTTGTATTGGTATCCTGGAAATGGAAAAACGTTTTTATTGTTATTCCTGTCTGCGTTGTATTGGTATTCTGGAAATGGAAAAATGATTTGATTCCCTGTCTGCATTTTTATATTTGGTATTCTGGAAATGGAAAAATGAATTGATTTCATGTCTACATTTTTGTATTGGTATCCTGGAATGGAAGAACGTTTTTATTTGTTATGCTTGTCTGCATTGTATTGGTATTCTGACAATGGAAAAACGATTTGATTCCCTGTCTGCATTTTTATATTTGGTATCTTGGAAATGGAAAAACATTTTTTTGTGTTATTCATGTTTGCGGTGTATTGGTATCCTGGCAATGGAAAAACAAAATCATTTCCCTGCCTGCGTTTTTATAATTGGTATCCTGGTAAGGGAAGTGTTGCGCCTCTTTTGTCACCTAAATGAGAAAAACAGAGGTGCTTACAAGCTTAGTTGGGTTAGCTAAGCAAGACAGCTGTAAAGGAAAGGGTTAGAGAAAGAAATATAAAAGAATAAACTAAGAAATAAAAGAACAACTAAACTATTGAGCATAAGGACATAAGAACAAAAAACCAATAAGACTCATGTCATCAATGGCAAGGATTATATTAGTGAAAGAAAACACCAAGAAGAAAGAGGACTATGGGTCCCTTCTTCCTCAAAGGGAGGGCTCTTGAACCCCCACAACTAAGCTCTTCTTACAACTTTGAATGAAATGGTGAAAGAATCCCAAGATGATCCACTCAAAAGGTGAGATGGATTGCCCAATGTAATGGTGCTAGTATACTCTTGATGAAAATAGAGGATTCCTCAAGAGAATAGCAGCAGCATAACTTTGCTAATGAATTCCTTGAAAATGAAGTGCATCCATGGCCTTGTTTTATAGCACCTATTTGAGGTATTGTGAAACCAGCTTATAGTGTGAAAAGAGGCTATTTAGGGCATTTTTAGGTCTTTGACCAGCCACCCAGTCGGATTCAGTCGAGATTTGGATGTCAAATCAACTTGGAAGCTGAACCAGAAGTGGCTGGGAGGCCGACCAATCTCATAAATGCACCGTTCTCAGATGTGTACGGCTTTTAGCGACCACAGTCACGCATCGTGCGCATGTGCACTTTTCCTGCGTTTCTGGATAGCGCATGTGCGCGCGCGACCCTGTGTAGTCATAGCGCACTTTAATTTTATCACTAGTTGTATAGTTTTGGACCTTTTGGAAATGATTTTGTAATAATTTTGATCCATGGGTGACCTCATAACTGTTTGACGATGTTGGATTCTTGTAACCATTTGCGGATGAAATTTCAGTGATAACAGATGCCCCCTGATGGATGAGGTTAGGAGCATACGTATAGCCGAAATTCATCAATGTTTCTTCTACTAAGAGTGTCGTTGTAAGAGAGAGCAATAGTGAGAGTGGAAAGAGTTACCCGTTGGAGGGAGAAAGGAACCTGTAGGACCCAACCTTCCATAAGGTGTGTAAAAAATAAATTGTGTACAAACGAGGCGAGCATGCCCCATGCTCGTGTCATGTAACTCAAAAAAAGAAGGGTTTTGTACAGTAACTGAAACTGTGTGTTGATGTAGATCACTGCAGTGCCCTCAGGGGCAGTTTTGATAAAGGCAGAGGACAATTCTGATAAGGAACATACTCTGAACAGTAGGCAAGGATACCTATAAGAAGTATCACGGATGTTGTGGGCATTGATAGCCCAGCCAAGTTTAGAGGTCTTCAGAGAATATAAGAAACAACTGCAATAATCGCAAAGTAAGACCCACCGTAACATGAGAAAGTGTTGAAGTCGAATGTTACGGGGGTCAACGACAGCAGGGAGAAATTTTGGTTCTCCCTGTGCCGTCCAAGACCTCTCATTGGAAAGGTAATGAGAGTCAAGATATTGTCGCCCTTATGGAAACTGTACCGATGTCGACAAAAGGGGGATGTGACTCCAAGAAGAAAAGGGCTTCATGAAATCTACTAGGTGAGGTTAGGAACTAGAGGAGGTACATGGACAAAGTCAAGATGTATGAAGACTCAAGACTTCCCTTGGTTGGGGGTATATGCAAAGTATAAGTGGCCGCAAGCATTCAACTAGATCGAGTGTCAGGGGGACAATAAGACGTGGGATAAGTTGTGCCAGAGGCGGGACAAAGTGGACAAACTTAGAGAGCAGAGGTAAGTGGCATGTGGGATACTCAGAGTATATGGATGATGTCAACAAGGGTAGATGATAAGGAGTGCCCCAACCAAGGGCGACATGGGTTGCGTTTTCCAAAAAGGGAAGAAGGTCGCCAAAGGTGACGACAAAAAGATATGTAAATGATGGAAATGAAGGCTTTTTACAATATATAAAGAATAATTTTGGATGAGTGTACAAATACAAAAACAGGTGTCCCAGTGTAATATGGTTGGGCCGGTTAGGGCACAATTTGCTTAGAGAACTGATGGAGGGTGGGGGCGCCATGGGTGGGTTTTTGTATGAGGTAGATGAAATGGAGGGAAATTTGCAGATGGGAAAACTGATTGTGGATGAAATGGAGGGTTAATGATACTGTGGAGGTGCAATCAAAATAGAACCTTGAAGAGATAATATGGGAGTCCATTGGGAAAGCTAGCAAAATGAGGAGAAAGAGTATGTGGCTGATTCACGACATGATGTAAGACTATCGGGACTCCCATCCCGAAAGAGTTAAAAAATAGCATGAGTGTCAAAGTGCCAAAGGGTGCTATGAATGGGAGAACTCATGTGGGGGAGAGTGCTACCGGGTGATAGTACCTAAAATGCAATGGAGGTGTTGGTATTGCAAAGCTAGAGATGGGGATCCTAGAGGCAAATTTCAGAGGGTGTGACTGGAGATACAATTGAGATTCAAAGGGAATGATTACATGCCAATGTTGATTATATACCTGAAGGGGTTGTGTTGATGTATGATGACCAAGTACCTACACACATGAAAACCAAATACCCGACGTGAACAATATCTGAAGAGAATTGAACATACAAGCATTTATTTGATAATTTTGAACATGAGCATGCGTACCTAGACGGGGTATGAAAAAATGGCGCCCTGAGGGCTAAGGATAAAAAATGGCCTGGGGAGGCAGTGCTACAAGGCATGCCTGAGGGCATGTGGTCACGCATCCAGTATGAGGTCATCCTGGAGTAGTGTGTGGGAGTTCCGCTGATGTGGCAGGCTGTGGTGCAGCGAGCAGCAGTAGCAGGTGCTGCGATGACCAGACAGTTACCTCCCGGTCCGGAGGGACCAGTAGTGGGTGGGGCACCACCGCCTGAGGGAGGGGCAGGAGGTGGTGCTTTAGAGGCACCTTGAGTGTCACTCTATGTATGTTTGTATTTTGTATATAGGCTGGTGAGCCCATTTTGGTGTAGTGAGCCCAGTTTTGTACCGAGGTGCTCCACTGGCCTGTGGATTTTGGATATGATGTATGTATGTAAACATTTTGATGGGACTGTTGACCGATTTATATATATATGAGTATACATTTTGGGGTCTTTGAGATGTTTACATGTGTTTTTTAATGTGTTGATGATGTCTAATCTATATATGTTGTGACAGGATCTTGATGGTTTATGTGTGTGTAGAGGTATCTTGACGTGATATATGCCAATCTAACACAATGTTAGCTAAGTTATCTGTCATTTGATTCAATTGTCTTGGAATATGTGTAAATGTAATGAAATCAAAATGTCGAGATAAAAGTATAACTTGCAGGTATTTGCGAAAGAGGCAAGGATCGCGGACACGGTACACATTGTTGAGCTGGAGGACGACTAGTTGAGAGTCAAGAAAGATGCTAAGGTGACGAATATGATGATGATGGGCATCGGTGAGGAGGCCAATGACGACAGTATACTTGTCTTGGTTGTTGGTTGCTAAACCCAAACATATGCCACTAGAGTGGAGCAGTTCATGTGAGAGGGTATAGAGGGCCCAAGCTGCCGAAGCGAGATTTTGTGTCCACCGGATGGCGCTGTCAGCGTACCCAATGTGGTAGGTCGGTGGAGGAAGCATCTGTCAATAACACAAATGATAGTTTAGACGTGAGGGATGGAAAAATGATTAAAAACACTATAAAAGAAATAACCTAATGTAGAATGGCTACGCTTAGGCGTAAAATTTCTTTAAGTATAACCCATTGACGGGTTCTTTGAGAGAGAGGCCTTCGGGGGAAGCCAGGATGTATGTGCCTTTGGTGAGGCAATGTTGGATAATGTAGGGGCCATGCCATAGTGAGTCAAATTTTCCATGACCGAGGGTATCGTGAGCGATATCGTAGGCAAGGATGAGGTCACCTTCATGAAATAAGTGAAGATTGACATGGCGATAAAAGGTGGCCTTTGACCGTTTCTTGGCTGCCTCATTGTTCTGCAATGAAGATCGATGATCTTTATCCAAGGACTCTAAGTTTAGCAAACGTTACTCCATTGGAGCAGTGTCGGGTAATAGCTCAATTGCGGTGTGTAAGGTGGGAATTTTGCACTCGATGGGAAGAGTGGCCTCAACCCCATGGACTAAATGAAATGGTGTGAAACCAGTGACCATTTTCACGACTGTACGGTAAGCCCATNAATGTTTCCCGTGATCGAAAACTAGTTGGAGTGGCACTCCAAAGAAAGATATGACGTGATTAAAGAAAAAATGTGCTGCAGTGTCAGCAGTGTTGTTGAAGGCGGGCATGGCTTCAGCCCATTTTGTGAAGTAATCGACCGCGACAACAATGTATTTGTGTCCATTGCTGGATGGGGGATTACAAGTCATGAAGTTGATGCCCCATTTACAAAAGGGGCCTGCAGTAATGACTAGGTGGAGAAGAGAAGGTGGTGCTCGTGCTTTGTTGGCGTAAAGATAAAATTTATCGCATCGCTTCACGACATGAATGCAATCGTGAAACAATGTAGGCCAAAAATAACCTACTCGAATGATTTTCTGAGTAGTGGACATATTAGAAAGATGGCCCCCGCATACACCGATATGGAAGCTGTTCAAGACTCTATGGGCCTTGTCAATAGTCAAGCATTGACGAAGTATGGTGTCGACCACTCGCCGAGATAAAATATCTCTGATGAGGAGATAGCAGGGGGTCTAGTGGCAAATACGACAGCGATCATCTCATGAGAGGTGGTTACCAAAGTTTTGGGTTCGGAGGTAGATGAGGAGGTCGTCGTACCAAGGATCATCCGAAGTGATATAAAAGAGATGTTCGTTGGGGAATTCGGTATTGACGAGGGCACTAGTAGTATCGAAGGGGAAGGCTGTGACAAGTTCGGCGAGGATGAGGGATTTATTGCTCTTGGGTGTTGAAAATTCAAGATCGTACTCCTGAAGGATAATGATCCATCAGGAAAATTTTCCATTAATTTGTCGACGACTGAGCAAGTGTTGCATAGGGTTGGAATCTACTACAACTATAGTCGTGCAAAGTAGAATGTAATGATGTATTTTTTGGACTGCGAGGATGACTGTAAGGGCTAGTTTCTCTTCGTGCTTATACTTCAAGAGTACCCCTGAGAGGTTTTTACTAACGTAGTAAATGACATGCTCACGATCGTCATCGTCGATTTGAACGAGAACTCCTGCTACTGAGATAGCTGATGCTGATATGTAGAGGATATAGTCATGATTATAGTCGGGTGAACTAATTAAAGGGGCATTAGAGAGTGTCATTTTAAGATCGTCGAATTCTTTTTGGGCATGTTCGTCCCAGTGAAATGGGATGTCATGCCATATTAAGTGAAGGAAACCGTGTGCGCGAGTGGCATAGTCTAAGACAAATCGCCGTAAAAAGTTAGCTTTTCGTTGTAGGCTCTGGAGTTGATGTAAATTCCGGGGGGGGTGGAATTTTTGTGATGGCTTTGACTTTAAGGGGGTCCATGGTAATACCACTTTGGGAAACAATGAATCCGAGGAGGCGCCTTGCAGTGATGCAAAAAACGCACTTGAGTGGGTTCAAGAAGATGTTGTACTGACGGTACCGTTGGAAGATGATCCGCAAATCATCAAGATGTTGGGTGCATTTTTTGGATCGAGCTGTGAGATCGTCCAAGTATGCGAGGATGATATGAGCCAGATCGTGAAAAATGTATGTCATAGCCCGTTGAAAATTTTTGCCAGCATTCTTTAGGCCAAAAGGCATGATATGATATGCAAAAGTACCCTAAGGGGTGGTGAATGCAGTTTTGTATTGATCGACTGGGTGTATTTGGATTTGATTATAACCAGAGAAACCTTCCATGAAGGATAGATCCTCGTGGCCTGTGCATTTGTCAATAATTTGATCGATGAAAGGCATTGGAAAGTTGTCTTTGGGACATGCATGATTGAGATCGTGAAAGTTTGTGCCGACACAGATAGTGCCCTATTTTTTGTTAACTGGTACAGGGTTGGAAACCCATGAGGTATAGGCGATGGGGTAAATGAACCCAGCCACGCGTAATTTGTCAGTCTCGGTTTTAATGGCCACTGCTTTGGATGGGTGCAGCGGTTGTTTTTTTTGACGAACTGGTGTAATGTCCAGCTAGGTGTTGATGCGATGTTCGACAATAGAGGGATCAAGGCCAGGCATCTCTGTGTATGACCAGGCAAAAATATCCCGATATTCTTGGAAGAGGGCTTTATAGGTGGTGATTTCTTGAGGAGTGCATGCGGCGCCAATGGTGATTTCCTTGACGATTCCATTTTTTATGGAAATATCGATTTTGATGGTCGAGGAAATGTTGGCCATGTTGCCTTCTTCAAAAGCATCAGGGGGAGGAATGGGGTTGTTGAACCAGTCGATATACCATGATGGGATAAAATCCTTGGTTTTGACTGCGTATATGGGGTGTTGGTTAGGAGGCGTGGAGGCTTCCTATGGAAAGATGAGTGCTCTATGGTGTAGCACATCCCATGGGTAGTCGGGGGTGTTTAACTCTTCGAGTATGTCCTCGTCACAGTGGAATTGGAGGGAATACAAGGGATCGTAAAGAGTGATATCGGTGACTGTCACCGTGTGGTTGTCCTTTGGTGATGAAGAAGCAGGGGGAACGACGCAATGAGATTGCAATGGTTCACTCGACATAAACCAAATATCGATGCACTGAGGAGTACCAGTGGTAGTTGGATGTAAAATTTCCATAGGGAAATGAACGGGAGAATTGGGGGGATTTGAGGGTAAATCCTCGGATAAGTCATCCAAGAACCACAGAGGAATAGGGAGTGCCTCTGGTTCTGTAGAAATGATATGAAGAATCTCAAGTGGTGAGGTAAGGTCAACCATCGATTATGTAGGGGGTGCAGGGGTTTGAATCAGGGTCATTTGGTGTTGCCTATATTCAATGATCATAGGACATTGATATGTAAAATGATCTAAGGATTCACATAGAGAGAAAGGGCATCTCATACATTCATTGACTGAAGTCATGACATAATGGATGTCAGTGATGTTTGGTAGGGATGATGTAGTTGGATTGGGTTCGTGTTGGAATCTTTTGTGTACTGCGACTAATGTCTGTCGGAAGTGAGGTAGTGTTGGGAAATGGTGTGTATAATGGCCATATTCTGAACATATAGTGAAAATGAATTTGGTTCGCAGCCCTTTTCTACTTGAGTTAGGGGAGGTAGTGGCAGTACTTGCTACAGTGGCGGGTGGTGATGGTGTTTGATTGAGTGGAACGAGGTTACGTAACATGGGTAGAGATGGGCATTTGTTGGTTGGGTGTCCATCTTTCTCACATAGCGCGCAAGGAGGTTGGACACGTGGGGGAAGTGGAGCTGTGGGCTCCTTCTTCTTTCGACTACCCCTAGCTGTGGTAGGGAGGGTTGTGAGTGGGGTTGTAGAGGGTATGGTGGGAGTGAGTATGGGAATCGTCATTGGGATTCCTTCCATTTGGGGGGAAAGGGATGGTTGAGGAACCATCTCTGGTGGATGTAAATACCAAACTAGAATTGCCAACACCATATTAGGGAGGGTAAGCGTTGCGGATACTTGGAAAGCTTGTACGCTAGGTGGAGGGTAGAAGAAGGGGATTTGAGTAATGGCTTGGGGAACTGTCTCCCAACCTGGGATATGGCCTTGGGGAGAGGGGAAATCATGAATTGGTGGAGTCGACGAGTTCACAAGAGGCTCATGAGGGGGGAGCTCTGCTACTAGTGGGACGTCAGATATGATAGAAGCCTCCCTAGAAGGGTATCTTCTATGTTAGTTCCATTGGACGATACGAGGCATACTTGATTGGAAGGATGAAAGAGTGGTGGTGCACCATGGTAAGTTCCTAACAATGATGGGGACAATGATAAGTATAATGACCAAACTCACCGCAAAGGGTGCAAGGGAAGGTGGTTCTAATAGTATTGTTATTTTTCCCTTGACACCTGTTGTTATTGCCCCCCCTGGGGGTTCTGATTCCCTTGATTCTAGTTGCCCCCAGTAGGTTGGTTTTGTTGGGGGTGATTCTCGCCTTGACCTGGGTTGCTATTGTTCCTGTTTTTTCCTTTCTTTTTGGCATTATTCGACTGATGGGTCAGATTTGCCGTATTCAACTGTTCAAAATTTTGATATTGCTGAAGGGGAGAGGGTTGAAAAAAATTCACCCCAGCGTGAGGTTGTGGGGGAGCCATGGGCTATGGAGGACCAGATAAAGGAAAGTACGAATTCTGTGGGAGTTGTGATCTGTAAGGTACATAGGAAGGCGTGGCATTTGCACTAGTACTTAGAGTATAAGCTGAGGTAGAGGGAGTACCAGAACTTGTTTGGATAGGTGGGTGTATTGGGGGTGCCGACGGTGTCCCATTGATGGGTGGAGGAATAGAAACAATATATGGTTGTTGATAAGGGGGTGGGGGGTAATAAGAGGTTCCCCCATATGCCGACGGATATTGATGTGTGCCATATATTAGTGGTTGTTGGGGTTGTGGACTATGGTGCGTGTTATTACCAATCAATCTGTCTGCTGAGTGAGACATCCCAGGTTTGTCTTGACCGAATGGCATGGGTTTTGGGAGATCAGGAAGTATTGTGTATAAATACCCTGATTGTGAATAAATGAGGTCGTATTGTTGAGCCTTACTGATGGCTTCTTCTTCTGATTGAGGGAAGTTGGAAGCTACATCTTTACTGAGGAGAGAGACAAGTGATCTGAGAAACCAGTCAAGACACTATTGTTTGGTGGTTTCGGCTTTGCAAAAACTACGTCGTCTATGCCAGTCGTGAATGTGATCAGCGGTATGTGTGGCTAAGGTTTGTTTGAAATTAGAGAGTAGTTCTAGACCATTGTCATGGCGGATTGGTAATTGGAAGAAGGTCAAAAATGCTTTGGCCAAGGACTCAAAAGTCGCATGGGACCCCGATTTTTCGTCTACATACCATTTGGATGATGGGCCAGCGAGTGTGTGTTGAAATAATCGTAGTCGGATGGAGTCATCCATAATGCTATTGGAAGAGCACCATAAGTATAAAGTCATGACATGGTTGGCAGGGTCATCTCCTGCCTTTCCTTCAAACTTAGGGATGTCTGAAGGTGGTTTGGTAGGCATTGTAGGCCATGTGGGGTCATGCAATATAGGATCATTTGTGAGTTTTCTTAGATCTGGTATGTTAAGAGAGGCCAAATATGGCATCTGTAGTGGGGGGGGAGGATTAGTTCCAGCCATTGTGTGAGTGTTCTGTGAACCTGACCCTTGAGGGGGGCTAGGTGGGTTGGTACTTACCCCTTGAGAGGAATTTGGCCCCCTTCTTCTGTGTAAAGGAGAGCGATTGGACAGAGGACCTTGGGAAGTGGACCCAAGTAATGTGGAACCAAGAAAAGATGATCCTAAGATAGTGGCACTCACTGGAGTGTGTGAAGGTGGTGTCGATGAGTTGGCAAGACTAGGAACTCCCCCTAGAATAGGAGGGAGGTTTAGTAAGCATCTGGAACGACGGGGGTTATGTGGGTCCCCTATGATGTCCGACTAGCTGAGTGGATGTGTGTGAATTGTGATGAGAGAAAATAAACAAGAGCCTTTGTTGCAATTTTTTGAACTCTGCACGATATATATCTAAATCAAAAATGTAATCAAAAGTGTATCATACATAAAGTGCTTTGAAAAAGAAGCATATATGTGGATAAGTGGGTTTTGTCTGCGTGGGGAATCAAAGAAAACAAATGCTCATGTCCTAAAAGACATAACGTCCTTTCTCTCAAATAGCATTGGACCTTCCAATAGTACTCAACAGTGGGGTCTGAAGTCACCAGAAGATAAACTAGTGAAGGATGAAATAATCAGTTATAATGAGGGGTAAAGGGGGCATATCCCAAAAGAGTTGGTGATATTTCCCAATAGCCACAC
>JASDQU010170415.1:5434-18134 GCA_032191745.1 Picea mariana | reverse complement strand
GGTAGTCCAAATACAACATGTCACTAGTGTTTCTATGGAATTTCACCTTGTCTGGGGCACTGATGTTTTCATAATGCAGCTTGACCTCAAACACTTTATCCTCATCTGAAACTGCTATGTTAAGTGTCTCTTCTCTATATCTCTGGATGAGAACATAGAAGACCTATGTTGAGGAATATTTTCCACCTCAGGTATCAACTCCCTTATTTCACTCATGGCCAAGCTTCCTTTCCCAGCATATTGCTTTGCTAAATCTTCTTTATATTGGTAGACTGCTCCAGGTGCTTTATCAAAAATGTTCTTTTTGTTGTTGAAAGCTCTTGAGATGCTTTCACTTTGAGGCATGCTTATTTTACTAGCTTCTTCCTTGCTGGTGCCACTCTCCAACATATCCATACTTACTTTCTCCTTAGGCTCTTCTTCCTCCAGATCTACTATCTGTGGAGATTGTTTGATCTTTATCTTCTTGGGAATAGTCTACTAACTACTAGTTCCTAGGGCCTTTGAACAGCTTCTCTTGGTGTAGACAGTTACTTTGGGAACTTGGAATGTCAAATTCTGAGGGGTCTATTATGTCTGAGTCTGTTGTAGGTTTGGCCCCACTTGTTGTGTTTGAGTAGGCTACAAGATGGCTTCCATATCAACACAAGTTTCCAAATTTGCCAATTTGTCAAAACCTTCAACATACTCATGTTCATAAGGGCCTTGTTTGATCATCAATATTATTTTAGATATGACCTGATGTGGATCATATCTTTTCCCTTGTAGCTGTGAAAATCAAAACTCCTTGAGTTTGTCCTGGATTTGAGATAAGCAAGATCTAGTCTTCACAAAAAATGGTACTACGATGAAAGGAAATTTCAAGTTGGAAACCTTGTGCATTTTCACGAAATGTTATGTCTCTAAGATGATTATTTTCCTGATGAACTCCATGGAAAAGACTCTGGGTGTCAGAAATATAGGCAGAAGATAAGGTTCCTCTTGACAACCATATACCTAAATTACTGTAGAATGCATGAACAAGACCCAATCTCCTACTTTATTTTTTGAATTTGGTTGTAAGTAACTTTTCATGTCCTCCGGAACTCTTGGAAGGTTGGTGTTGAAGATTAAGTTGTAAACTCTGGACATGATCTTATTTATGAAAATGATCATTGTGATTCTTTTGCATTGAGTGGAGATGAATGTTGCTTTAGGGAACTCTTTCTTGTTTGTCTCCAGGAATATTTTTAGCAAGTATGTGTAGTATCTTAAGTGCCTTAGTGATTGGAAGTTCACTATTTGTTTATGTACATTATCAGCTATGAATTTATCAAAACTTATACAGACTGAATGACTGGATTATAATTGAAAAAAGGTTAACAGAAAACCTAACATGACCTCAACTACATATTTTTCATTATCTAGACCTAAAATCGGACTGAGTATGGAACAAGCCCACTAGATTTCAATAACCATGGCATTTACATTCATTGGCAAGTACAGACTCTCAGAATACTACTCGGGTTTGACAATTGTCTGCAAAAATAGGTTTTTGACCTCGGGGGGGCATTCCCTGTAAAATTTAACTAGATTTTCTTCCTCGAAGGGTTCAAACTCCATGGAAGGGGACTTATGTATGTCGAGGGTGTATAGAATGGACGGGCTATCTATTCTACACAGGACCTCTGGCCCTAACTTATTTAAAACGACCCTCTCTTCCTACGAGTATTGTTCAGCGCACCAGCCTATGAATTTTGAGAAAGGGAATGGGACTTCGACGACGTAAGGGACTATAGAGGATTGGACCGCTTTGGGAAAGGGTATTTGTCTCCCTATATGATCTAACAAATTGGCTCTAGACACATATATGGCTGAGACGATTATTTCGGTGTCAAACACATCAGAGTCTATGTCAATTAGGGCTTCTTCGCTTGGCAGGGGATCTTTCTCTGTTACAGACAAAACGACAGGATCCATGGTGATGATGAAAAATACCTGCAAATGAATGGAAGAGGCGTGAATTTGGTGAACTGTTGAGCTTAGGTTCGACTGGAGCATTCATGCACTTTTAACATTCAAATGATTTGAAAAGAATAAAATAATGACAAGGGTCCCCCCCTTATATACGCTTCTCGATATCGGGGACGAGGCAAAGCGGTTTGGGGTAGACTGCTTTTTGCCTCGATATGCATCTGGTGGTGCCACGTGGTCCTGAGCCGAAACAACGGTATTTTCATTGACCCTCTTTCAACAAATTAATCTCTGCGCTAGTTCTCCACCCGATATGGCCTCCAACCGTTGATCTGTGGTGCCTGAGATCTGTGACCCATCGAGTCCTATCAACTCCACGCCTCTGCTAGATTTAGGCTTATTATGCTAAATGTGGCCCCGTCCTCCATTTTATGGTGTCTCTACACTAGTTTAGCCCCTCGCTAAGTCTCGAGACTTGGATTCCATCAAAAAATTATTATGGTGATAACATGGGCTCCAACTGGGGATGCTATCCTCCCTGCGAGGTAGAAGAGAATGGTAGACTGAGTTCCTACCCATTGGGCTGTGATTTATTCCTGCAATCTAAATCTACCAACCTTTATTCAAAAACTCAAAATCGACTCAGCATAGCTCAGGGCCTTCACCTCGAGCTTCAACTATGCTGCTTTTATTTCAATTTCTTCATGCAAAAAGAAGAAACGAAAATCATTATGTACAATGAATGGAAGGGGTGATGATTGTTTAAACGATATAATGTTTGAGGAACCTACCATTCACATGCCCTCCTCCAACGTTGTCTCCATTACTCTCTTGTATAAGGTAGGCATTATTTCCATGGTATGATGCAATCTTGAATGGTCCCAGCCATAGATGGTCAAAATTCCCATGCTTTCCCTTATCTTCATTTCTGGTGTCCCATATTAATACCAAGTCTCCCGGTTTGAAGTCATCCTCCTTGGTATGCCTTTCAAAATCCTTCTTTATATTGTCTTGGTGCAGCTGAGCATTGTTGAAATCCTTTTCCCTGGTTTGTTGAACACTGATTAGTTCATCCTTTCTTCTCTGAGTGGCATCTGTTTCTGCATCTTGTTCCTATAACAACCTCATCACTGGCAATCCCAATGCAATAGGAAAAATAGCCTCTATGCCATAAACAATATGAAAAGGTGAGGTGGCTATAGATCTCTTCGCTGTGATTCTGTCAGCCCATAGTGCATGGATGATCTTTTTGTGCCAATTCTTTTTGTTATCTTGCAATAGTTTCTTGATAATTCTGACTAAGCTTTTATTTGAAGACTCATCCAACCCATTTCCTTGAGGGTAATAAGATGTAGAATGGATAAGGGTGACAATGTAATAATTGCAAAATTTCTCTATTTTTTTGGACTTGAAAGATGTTGCATTATCTATTATGATCTTGATTGGGAATCTGAACCCGGACAAAATATTGTCTTCTAAAAACTAGATGATAACAACATATGTTGTGTGCCTGGTGGGAACTGCCTCAATCCACTTAGTGAAGTAATATGTTGCTGTTAGAATCCACTTGTGCTAAGTTGAGGATTTTGGATGTATTTATCCTATAAAATCAAGGCCCCATTGTCTGAAAGGTGCCTCAACAAAGATGGGTTTCAAAGGTAGAGGCTACAATTTTCTTTTCCCATAAAAAAATTGACATTCATGACATCTTGAAACCTGTTTATAGACATCAGAAAAAATGCTAGGCCAATAGAACCCAGCCCTCAAAATCTTGTGCACAATGTTTTTCCAATAATGGTTCCCTCCACAGTCACCTTTATGAAATTATTTGATGGTATTCTCAACTTCTTCTTCCAACAAACAACTCAACAAAATTCCTCCTAGATCCTTTCGATATAAAGATTGATTTACTATACAAAACTTTGTTGATTTCAGCTTTAAGAATTTGGCCTTTGTTTTACTCAATTTAGGAGGAGCCTACAAATTTATCAATACATAAATGATATATGCATACCATGAGGAGTCAAGGAATTTTTGGGATATCTGAGGAGCTCTCTCTTCCTCCGCACTTGTTGACAAGTCAGCCATGAAATTTATTCCTAAGAGTTCATAATTAGTTTGTTCCATTAGCTTTGCAAGCCCCTGTCCCTTGATCAACTTGGTGGGTTTGATCTCAAGGTCATATTATAACAACATTGCTATCCATTTCCCCCTCTTTCCTTCAGGATCAGGTTGGGTTAATATGTCTTTCACAGAACTACTAGGCACATAAGCAGTAGTATGGGAATGCAAGATGTAAACTCTAAATTATTTCAAGGCCTTGACTAGTGCATATGCATTATTCTCCATGATATCATACTTCAAAGGGGAATCTCTTAATGTCTTGTTTTAATATGATATCGGATTCTCAAAATTATGCTTATCTTTATGTAGTAAAACACTAGAAATTGTGTGCTCTGAAGCAAAAGAGAACAATATGAAGTCCTTTTCAAAATTAGGGTTGGCCAGTACTGGAGCCTTTGTCAATGCCACTTTGATGTCTTCAAAGGATTTTCTGGCTTCAGGGGTCCACTTTATTTCATTTCCTATCTTGAGCATGTTGTGAATATACTTTATGATTTCAGCCAAGTTAGGGATAAACCTTCTCAGAAAAATCACTTTTCCCAGAAAAGATTGTACCTCTTTTTTACTTCTGGGTATGCCAATTTTTAAGATTTCCTCAACTCTATTGGGATCTACCTTTATTCCCTCTTTTGAAATAATGTGACCCTGAAAATTTCCTTCTTCCATAGAGAAAATTGACTTCTTAGGGTTCAACGAGATTCCAAACTTTCTACACTTCTGAAATGCCCTTCTTAGATGCTTGAGGTGTTCTTCATCTGAAACAGAATACACAATGATATCATCTAGGTAGATAACAATGAATTTGTCTTTTTCATCAGCAAAAGATATGTCCATAGCTCTTTGAAATGTTTCCCCTGCATTCATGATCCCAAAAGGAATCTTGGCATTCATGAATGTTCCCCATGGAGTTGTGAATGTTGTCTTTTCCTGATCATCAGGGTGCACCATAATCTGATTGTATCCAGAGAAGCCATCCAACATTGACATTTTTTTAGAACCCACCACTTTTTGTAAAATGTGATCCATCTTAGGTAGTGGGTAGTTGTCCTTTAGAGATACTCTGTTCAGGTTTCTGAAATCCACACACAACCTGATTTCTCCACTCTTTTTTCTGACTGGAACCAGATTTTCCACCCATTTAGAAAACCTCAAGAATACTATGATCTTGGATTCAAATAGCTTATTTACCTCTTTCTCAATCAAGGCAGACAACAAAGGGTTTATCCTCCTTAATTTCTGTTTGAAAGGTTTGTGATCTTCTTTGATTGGGATCACATGCTAAATTATACTGGTGTCATAAAATTTCAGATATTTATAGCTTCGGGAAAAAACATCAGGGAACTCTTTCATTAATTTGATATATTTCTCCTTGACTTTAGGGTTGAGTGTTCTGGATAGCTTAATGATCTTGGGATACTCCTGAGTCCCAATATTTCAATCTTCTACATCCCCTTCGTTTACTGTGATTTTTGGAATTTTGGCCACATCATTATTATCAAAGAGCTTCTCCAATGGGACTAGACCCTTGGGAATTATGTTTCTCTTTAAATGAAACTTGTCTCTACCTACAATCTGATTGTCGAAGTACCCATCCTTTGTGAAGGAAGCTGCATCTACCTCTCTATCATAGTATTCTTCATCAATGTTCATATTCTCAAATTCATTCTCCATCTTGAGGAAGATTTCTATTTGTTTGTCATCTTCAAAAACCTACCAGTACTTAATATTATCTGGTACTGTTGCCCTGTGCTTGACCTCAATCTCATATTTTCTGTTAGGGAAGATTGGAATTTTGAAAATTGATGCTGAAGTAGCCAAGGCATCAATAATCTGATTTTTCCCTCTTGGAATTACTGAAAGATTATACTCTAGAAATTTCTCAAGGAGATCTAGCACTAGGTTCCTATATGCCCTCAGTTTGGGATGTTTTTCTTGGTATATGCCTTTTATTTGATTGATAATTAGCTCAGAGTCTCCATGTACAACTATTCTTCTAGCACCCAATTCTTTCAAAACCTTCAACCCCAATATTAATGCTTCATATTCGTCCATGTTAATCGTGCAATCAAAATCAAGTTTGTAAGAACACAATTTGGAATTTCCTTTTGGGTAATTGATCCATATGCCAGCCCCTGCTCCCTCTCTGCTGGAAGCTCCATCGAAACTCATATTCCACATCTGATCTTCTGTGTTGTCCTGCTGCTATGAAAACTTCTCAATCCACTGATCAAATCTATCTTTGTCAGCCATATCAATTTCTGGCTCTTTCTCTTCAAAACAGAGATCATTGAAGAAAATAGAAGACCCCAAGTCAGTTTCCACAGAATAGATGGGATGATTATTCGGATGTGACTTGTTGTTGACCATATATTTGAGAAAAACCTCTCTATATAATCTCCTATCTTGACAAAATACAGGGATGGTGGCATATGACATGTCCATTTGGAGGGTTCCCTTCAATTTTGCAGCCCATGACTTGGATAACAGCATGCCAAACTTGGGAGGAATATCAGCAACCAATACATCCATGACCATATTCTTTGCTGGTATTTGGGCTAAAGACACCACGAGATCTTTGATAAGACCTAGGCACTTCACCTTCCTTGAACCAAAAGAGAACAGGTCTTTGTAAGGCCTTGTGATGTCAAGGCCTAGTTGGTCCATGACCACTTTGGGCATTAGGTTATGAGATGCTCCTGAATCCAACATGGCATTGTGTAGAGTCATATCATGGATTTTCAAGCTAACATAGAAAGGGGGGACTTCTTAATTATCATTATTTTCCTCTACTCGTGGTCCAAATAAGATGGAAGGGTGATCATCTTGTATGTTTAAGGTGTTAGAAGTTTGTTCCATTTTAAGCATCTTGATGATATAATTTCTATATTTGTTGTTCTTGATCAATTCATTGAATGGTACACAAATTTTAATCTTGGCCATCTCACTTTCAAAGCTAAAAGAGGATGAGGTTTTCTCTACCTCTTTGGTGACTGTTTCTTTCCTTGCTTCTAGTATTTTCTTTTGAGGCTCTTCTTTTTGTTTTCCTTTGTCCACAGCATATTTTGTAGCAGAGTCCTTTTTGGGCTAACTTGAAGAGGGTCTGTTACTATGAGTTTCTTTTGTGGGGTTTCCTTTTGGAGGATTTCCCTGAATTGCATGATGGAATTCTGCAATCCTGTTTGGTAATCTTCCCTTTCTACTAATAACCTTTCCTCCTCATCTTGCATGAAGATCTCATTTGCATCCATGAACCAGTCATGTTCTTCTTTAGTAAAAAACACCTATGTTTCTTTATCATCACAACAATTCATGTTGTCTTCAAAATATCCATCATAATTCTCATTCACATAATTATTTTGAAAAGGAGGCCTTATTTGTTGATCCCCCTGATTTCTTTGGCTTGTCGAATTTCCCCGATTCCCCTAATTTCCCTGATTCCCTTGATTCCCCTGGTTTCTTTTTCTGATTTGTGGGATTGTTGGTCTTCTATGATTTATGTGTGGGCCATCAGCATGTTCTTTATTGTTAGGCTTATTATCTAAGGCCATTCTTTCCATCATTTTCTCCATGGTTTTCATCATAATTTCAAATCTTTCTTCTGGCATTTGTGAGGTGGAAGGTTGTGCCTTATATTGAGATATGTTCATGTCCTTGTCAGAGTCAGCTTTGATATTTCCTGAATCCATTAGATTTACCTCTACTTATATGGCATCGGTCATCATATCATCTAATGAAGCATATCTTCGTTCCCTCAATAACAAAGCAAAATCACTTTCAAAAGAATCAACATATATGAGTTGAGCAGCTTTAGGGGGGGGTTTACCTCAGTACGAATCAGATTATAAACCTTTACAAATTTGGCTGAAAAATCCTACACTATTTCGTTAGGTGACCTCCTCATGTTGTTATACCGAGTCAACAACTGAAGGGGGTTCTTCTTTTCCATTTTGCAAGAAAACTGGTTTCAAAGGCTTCAAAATTTATGATACTAGTTGTTGGAAGAGATCTGAACCACTTTCTCACTTCACCTGCAAGGCTTTGTGAAAACAGACTCATTTTTTCATCTTCAAAATCTACTTCTTCCAAGTCTATAAAATCATTGAACCAGTCTAGATGTTTCTGGGCTGACATGCTACCTTCAACATCATATAGTTTGATCCTTAGATTATATTCTCGAGGTAAATCATGTAGTTGAGCAGGAAGTACAAGAGGAGAAAATCTAGCTGTCATGGCTGCTGTGAGGGGTTGAAGTGGATGTTGGTTCTGAGTGTGAATCACTATAGGATTCACAGATGTAGATTAAATAAAATCTTGGAATCTCTTTTCATCAAAGATGACCTCACTCAAACAAGATTCAGATTTAGTTCTGAACAGAGTTTGTTCAAATTTTACATCAAACTCAAGGTCTTCAATGCTCGTCACTCCATCCTTGGGTAAGGATAGATATTGTTCTAAATGCAACACTGGGGTTAATTGCTTTTCTTTTCTTTTATGTACAATATTTTCAGGGTCAGACATAGGGATTGCAGCTTTTGGGTCTGGGTTTCTCCTAGTGTGAATTCTCTTGGGAGCCAAGATTTCTAGCTCACACTACTTGGTGCAACTGGTCTCTTGATAATGGAGTCGCCACACAAAAATAATCTCATCCAATAAGGTATTTGATCCATTTTCACCCTAAGGGATCAAAACTAAAGCTTTAAGTCATTCTTCTCCCAGGGAAGATTTTACTTTCGTTCCCCGAAAATGACACCAGAATGATAGCATTTTGTAAATTTTGTCCAGCTGATAGAAAAATGACAGAGGTAATTGTTTCAACCAACTTTAGAGTTGGGAACTAGCCTGCTCAACTCAGAGAGGGATCTCTCGTGTCACTTGATATTTCTTTGGCAATCAGTGGTTAGATTTAGTTTGTTTTAGGGTTTTTTTATAAAGTTGTTAGCAAGGAAGGGGAGGGTCACTTAGGGCTATGGAGTCAAATTCTGAAAGTGAATGAAAACAATGACTTGCCGATAGAACTCTCCAGAGGATAAAGGATAAATGAGGCAATGAATCTGAGTTGTAAATTGAATTTAATCACAGTGTAAGAGGAAGGAGAAAACAAATAACTGCATCAGACAATTACTTAAATAAATTCTAAATTAGTTAAGAAGAAATACACACAGTTTAAATTGCTTAGGCCGAGAGCATCATAAGATGAATTCTGAGCTTTTAACTAACCAATTTAAATAGAAGACAGTGTAAATGGAATTAAAGAACATGGGAAATACATACAATGAGAGAAGAAAAAACTCATATCACCACCATTAGAATCTTTTCATAGAGACTTCAAAAGCTTCTGCATATGTATTTAATTAAGTTCTAGAAAATTACAATTAAGTTTAGAACAACCAGAATTTTTCCCTTGCACTTCTACCAACATTAATACATTCAGAACTTCTAGCATTTATACAATTCAAGTTCCTTTCAATTAGAAACCGATTACAATAGTTGAACTAAAATGTTTCATCTTCTAAAACCGACTACAATAATTTTAACTGACAGTCCCAGTATGTGAACCGATTTACAATGATTAATAAAAAACGCTTTGTAAACTAACGGTTGATTTCTCTGACTTCTCAAATTTTGTCTTCACCATCTATCTCATTTTGGTCCTCTGTCAGACTCGCAAATTTTGTGACACTTGGAGGCTATTTGTTGGTTCATTAAAAACTACATTTTGTCTTGCCTAGCCGCACTATCTCTTTCTACTGCAAGTTAGAATGGATCTAGTAGTCCATCATTTCTTTGATCAAAATCTCCAGGTCAATGAAAGAGGCATAAGTCATGGTTGGCAGTCTGATCTTCATTATATTGAACTGATTCAGGATCTCAAAATATGTGGTCAAATACTCAACCAGGTTTGTCCCCTTTAAGTTTTCCTCTAGGCTTTCAAACTTGGAGTGATCCATTCTGCATTGGGCGAGGTGAGAGTTGTACTCCTCCTAATCATACAATTTCCCTTTTCCATCCCAAAATGGTGGGAGGCCTTTGATGAACAACTCTTCAAACAGATCTTTGAATTCATGTATGCTCTGCTCCATCTGCATGGCCTTGGTTTGGACTAATTTAAGCAAGTTATGCTTGGCAATAAATATCCTGGCCCAAATGATCAATGTGGTCCTGTCTTTGACCCCAATGGTATGAAGTCCAACAGTGGGAATGGAATCTAGTAGATTTATAGCATTATGGGTCCACTCTGATGGTTTCTTTTCTAGTGTTTCACTCACAACAGTGCATATGTTCTAGCTGTGATGGCCATGCTATCTTTGTCATCGATTAAATTTAAGTATACCTTGAACTTGGAAACTTCAGCAGCAATAGAGTCCCAGATGACATGTTTGGCCCCCTTCAACAATCACTTTCCTTTCAACCTTGTCTTCAACTTGTCTACTCTTTCGTGTAAAGCTTGATTTTCTTTATGGAACTAGGCCATCTTCTCATCCTTTATTCTTATTTCTTGTTTCATCTTTTCTATGTCTCCCTTGAGGTTCTTGATTTCTTCTGCCTGTGGGCTAACTTGGGACATATCATGAACCAATCTATCAGTACTTTTATAAGTTTCTGTATTAGAAGGTGCAACAACAACCATGTCTGATGATCTTGTATGTCCTTGTGACCAATTCACCTTTTCCTTCTCCAGCTGCAACACTTTGGCCTTGTAATTCAATGCTTCTTGTCAAAACGTCTCTTTCTCTTGTTCTAGAGAAACCAACTCTGTTGTTTGTGGTTTCTCTATGGAAGACATATTTAGCCTTTTCTTCATGCTCTGAATCATCTTGTATTTCTCTTCTAAGGAAGCTTCTACCCCCTAAGGGCCTTCAAATTCTAATCTCTTGTCTCGAGTCTGCCAAGCTCTGCTGGATGCTTTCTCTTGTCTCAATTGTCCCTCTAGCTTAAGTGCATGAGTTGTCAACCTTGAAACCCTTAAGCTCAGACCCAGGTAGTCCAAATACAACATGTCACTGGTGTTTCTGTAGAATTTCACCTTGTCTAGGGCACTAATGTTTTCATAATGCAGCTTGACCTCAGACACTTTATCCTCATCTACAACTGCTATATTAAGTGTCTTATTATCTATATCTTTGATTGAGAACAGAGAAGACCTATGTTGAGAAATATTTTCCACCTCAGGTATCAACTCCCTTATTTCACTCATGGCCAAGCTTCCTTTCACAGCATATTACTTTGCTAAATATTCTTTAGATTGGTAGACTGCTCGATGTTCTTTATCAAAAATGTGCTTGTTGTTGTTGAAATCTCTTGAGATGCTTTCACTTTGGGGCATGATTCTTCTACCAGCTTCTTCCTTTCTAGTGCCACTCTCCACCATATCCATACTTTCTTGATCCTTAGGCTCTTCTTTCTCCATATCTACTATATGTGGACATTGTTTGATCTTTATCTTCTTGGGAGTAGTCTGTTGAATACTAGTGCCTAGGGCCTCTGAACTTCTTCTCTTGGTGTAGACAATTACTTTGGTAACTTGGAATGTCAGCTTTTGAGGGGTCTATTGTGTCTTAATATACTGTAGGGTTGGCCCCACTTGTTGTGTTTGAGCAGGCTGCAATATGGCTTCCATATGAGCATAGGTTTCCAAATTTGCCAATTTGTCAAAACCTTCAACATACTCATGTTCATAAGGGACATGTTTTCTCATCAATATTCTTTTCGATATGACCTGATGTGGATCATATCTTCTCCCTTGTAGCTGTGAAAATCCAAACTCTGATGAGTTTGGCCTGGATCTGAGATAAGCAAGATCTAGTCTTCAGAACAAATGGTACTACGATGAAAGGAAATTTCAGGTTGGACACCTTGTGCATTTTCAGTAAATGTTTTGTCTCTGAGATGATTCTTTCCCTAATGAATTCGAGGGAAAAGACTCTAGTTGTTAGAAATATAGAGAGAAGATAAGGTGCCTCTTGAAAAACATATACCCAAATTACTGTAGAATGCATGATGTTTAAGGATAAATTTGTGAGTGCGGACATAGACCAATCTCCCCAGATCCACCTGGATCTGGAACAAAACGTGACAGAATACTACCCTTTCCCTAGATCTAGACTATTGAAATGAACTAAGAGAAATGGATGGCAAACATACCTTATGAACTCTCTCCTTTAATCTCTGTTGTTCCTTGCTCTGCTCCGATGCTCTTGCGTCTTTCCAATCACAACAACACAAACCAATCACAGCAAATGCAGATTAATATATTCAATACCTAGTCTATACATGTGATCAAGGAATCATGTAATAAGATGACATCATCATTATGGGAAAGGAACATATTACTGTATTGCATTAAATGAAAGAGAAACTTACAACCTGAGCCTTGATGTCGTAGGTCTCCTTTCGATGGCTCCTAGCTTTGACACACACACTTGCTCATGCATGAAGAAGTTGAACCACATATGATGACCTTATTGTTGTCTCTTGCTGCTGTAGCATCAATCCTCCATACAGTCTTGCACCAATTCTCCAATCAATCTCTTGCTAGCTTTCTTCTTCTTCTAACCATTTCCATGAGCAATCTCCTCAATATATAGGAGAAGATTGATTAGTTACTTGGATAGGGAATAATCCC
>JASDQU010170412.1:3892-21199 GCA_032191745.1 Picea mariana | reverse complement strand
CTTCCCTGGTATTGATTCTTGGTTGGTTATCTAATGTGTTGTTTGTCTGCGTAAGCTTTGTTGTCTCTAACATATGTCACAAATATTCCATCTGATATTGAATCTTTTTATGCATCTCCTATTTCTGAATTCATATGCATTGGAACACGTCCTTCACGACCTCTTTCAATTGTTCATCAATTATCTCAACGTCATCCTCCGTGAGGGATTGTATAGTTGAATCTTTGATTGCTTTCCTCTTCTTCCTCTACAGGGTTGGTGTCCCTGTCTTTGCTGCTTTTCCCTTAAAATTTTGGATCAATTTATTTGTGCTTGTCCCCTGTGCATGGAATAGTATTTGGTGTGGGTCATGGTGGTGTCTTATCTACACATTCCCTTTGTCTACTTCCTCTTCCTCATCGTCGTCTATCTCTTGGAATTCAGGATGTGATTGTGTAGGATACATCGTTGGTGGTGGTTGCTCTACATTGGCTGGTGGAATATTCCAATCTGCATCCCAATCGACGATGATATTTCCCATATCTTGTTTGGTTAACCTGTATAGTGTGGGAAACCACTGTTGGTATGGATTCTTGATTGCTTGTACATACATATGGTGATGCCCTGCCTTGAATCTTGCCACTAATTTATACACCTTAACCATTATCTAATCGAATTTATGTATTGTGTTGTATACGATTTTATCCATTGGATGTGGTCATATGAATGCTCAATGTAACCATGATATTATCCACTCTAGTAATCAATTTTTACTTGGCATTAGATGTCCACATCTTCAAGAAGATGTGTTCGAGTAGACACAATCTATAGTGATGCATAAGGTTTTCTTTGGTCTACAAATTTCTTTCCAACTCATGAAAAATACCTCTATGAAATTCCTCATGACATCTCAGTTGATCTTGTAGCTTCTACTTCTCTTCCTCGAGAGTTTGCAGATGCATCCTTAATTCATAATTCTCCTTCTGAATTTTTTGGTTATTTTTCTTTTGGAGCCTTAACTTCATGAGATATTTACTCATTTTGTCCTCTTAACAAGATCCTTCAAAATCTTTTCCAACTTAAGTCTTGGACCTCATCACATCAACAACTTGAAAACACACATCAACACTAGTTCTAATACCACATGATCCAAAAATCCTTAGATACCAATTATAACCTTTAAAAACCCATTTTAGAATCTAACTTGATTCAAAATAACTCTTGATCATATTGAGGTAATTTGCAAAAAAATGATGGTGTGCTTCTTATCCAAAATCTCAAGAAAACGAGAGAAGTGAGTATAAAAATGCCTATATGTGGTCAAAATACCTCATGGAACACAAATCGAGACAATACCAAACTTGGATCCTCTCTTTATACGCAAGACGATGCATCTGTATGCCCTCATGATCCATGCCAACATTAGGATTTGTGTCCACCTCAGACTATGTTCCCACATTGGGATGTGTGTTAGGCTTTAAACCACATGCTCATATATAGGCCATGGACCTGAAACCACCATGCGAAAACTTCGCAACTTAATTCTAAATATGGAGGAATCTCCATAACAGGAGGCACCAATGGCTCAATGATTGAAATGTTGGAATGTTGTATAGTGGGTTGCAAGTTCAAACCCCATCGACCACACTATATTTAACGTTTTATTTTTTAAGTATGAAATATAGTTATGGTGTTTGTTATATATATGCATTGGCACAATTATTCATGACATATAGTTCAAAACCCCTACATAATATGTTTTTTGTTCATATTGGATACCATGCGATCATATACTATGGGTTGAGGGCTTAGTAGCACCTAAAATCTCATATGTTTTCTACATGGAAAATTGTGAAATTGTGCTAGGTGTTGAATGGTTATGCACTTTGGGTCCCATTCTCATGGCTTTTAAGAAATTAACCATGCAATTCCAACAAGAGGGACAACATTATTAGTTCCAAGGACTCACAACATGTTCCCCTGAGATCATCAATTCCCATCGAATGCAAAATATTCTTAAAAAAGTTNTTATTTCCCAACTCCATTCCATTCAAGCAATTGAGACACCCTCCATGCATATTTACCTCTAATCTATCATATCCAAATACCGAGATATTTTTTCCACTCCCTAGGGGCTTCCCCTTGCCATGGTTTTCATGATCATTCCATTCCTCTTGTCCCCCACAATGTTTCTCCCAATGTTTTCCCTTATCATCATCCCTTTTCCCAGAAGAATGTAATTGAGAAAACAGTTCAAGAATTGTATGAAGCAGTTGTTATCCGTCCTAGTACCAACCCCTATTATTCTCCTGTGGTCATGGTACTCAAGAAAGAAGGTACTTGGTGCATGTGTCCATTTTTTCACACCCTCAATAAACTCACCATCAAAGACAAGTTTCCCATTCCTATCATTGATGATATCTTGGATGATTTGAATGGTGCTTAGTACTTTACTAAACTTCATCCATGTTCTGGATACCACTAGATAAGTATGAAAGAAGAAGACATTCCCAAGATTGTCTTTATAACTTGTGAGGGTCACTATGAGTTCTTGTTCATGCTCTTTGGCATGTGTAATGCCCCCTACACTTTGCAAAGTCTCATGAATCATGTCTTCCATCCTTTTCTCCATAATTTTGTCTTAGTTTTCTTTGATGATATTCTCATCTATAGTAAAACTTGGACATCCCATCTTTCTCGTGGATCAAGTTCTCCATCTACTCTCTCATCACCAACTTTTCCTCAAGTAATCTAGATGTTCCTTTAGAGCCTCAGAAGTGGAGTACATGGGTCATATTGTGGGCACAGATGGTGTAAGGGTGGATCCTAAGAAAATTGAAGCTATGCAGGATTGACCTCACCCTAAAAATCTCAAGAGATTGCATGGTTTTATAGGTTTAACAGGTTATTATCACAATTTTGTTAAGAATTATGGAAAAATTGTAGCACCTCTCATCGCTCTCCATAAAAATAATTCCTTCACTTGGAATCCATTAGCTGATCAATCCTTCCAGGCCTTGAAAGAGGTTATGTGCATGACGCATGTCCTCGCACTTCCAAACTTCACCAATACTTTTGTCTTGCAATGTGATGCTTCAGGAAAAGGAATCGACGCAGTCTTCATGCAAGATGGTAGGCCTTTGGCCTTTACCAGAAAACAACTTTCAGGAAAAAGATTGGCCTAATCAATCTATGAAAAGGAAATGTTGGATATTTTGCATGTCAAGGATCTCTGGTGTCCTTATCTCTTGGGGAAACACTTCTATATTAAAACTAATCATCAGAGCCTCAAGTATTTTCTAGAAAAAAGAATTTCATCCACGGAGCAACAAAAATGGGTAACAAACCTATTTGGATATGATTATGAGATCATTTACAAGAAGGGAAAATGAAATGTTGTCGTTAACTCTCTTTCCCGAAAATATGAAGAAGAAGGGTCCCTCTTTTCCCTCTCCTTCATTGTACCAGATTGGCTCCAAGTTGTTCACCAGGAATGGCTGCAAGACCCCAAAATCTCTCTCTCGATCCAACAATTACAAGAACATTCTCCAACATCTCTAGGGTACTCTTGTCACAATAATGGGATTCACTACAAACATTGTCTATATTTAAGAAAATAATCGCAACTTCAATCCATGGTGTTGTTCTAGCTTCATGCTTCACCCATAGGTGGGCATTCTGGGTTTACCAAAACCTATGAAAGGGTTAAACATTCTTTTTTATGGGATGGTATGAAATAATATGTCCGCACCTTTGTGGTTGAATGTGATGTTTGTCAACGAAACAAGGGAGAAATAGTCAGATCACCAAGCACAATCCAACCACTTCCAATTCCCCCTTCTATTTGGTGGGATATTTCTATGGATTTCATTGTGCCCCCTGTAAATCCAACAATAAGTCATTCATCATGGTGGTAGTTGATCATCTTTCCAAATATGCTCATTTTTGTGCCCTTAAACATCCCTTCACCCCATCCATAGTGGCTCAAGTTATCATGGATGATATCTTCAAACTTCATGGCATGCCTCATTCTATTGTCTCTGACATGGATCCCATGTTCACTAGCAATTTTTGGAAATATTTTTTCAAGCTACAGGGCACCCAATTACATCCCAGCACTGCCTATCATCCCCATACTAATGGCCAAACTGAAATTGTCAAAAAGTGTTTGGAAACATATTTGTGGAGTTACAACAAATATTAACATACAACTACTCGCATGACTCCTTTTGAAGTAGGCTATGGACAAAATCCACCGTTGGTTCTCTCATACATGATAGGTGTTTCAAAGGTTCACGGGGTTGACAAAAATATTATAGTATGCGAGGCCATTCTCCATACCATCAAAAAAAATTTGGTGATAGCTCAAAATCGCATGAAGAGGCAAGTCAATCAAGGTCATTCCAAACATCAATTTGTTGAAGGGGACTAGGTTTTTCTTCATGTGCAACCTTATAAGCAGACTTCACTCAAAGATAAAAATTGTCAGAATATTTCTCCCAAATTTTATGGTCCTTACGAAATTCTCAAGCATGTGGGGCTATTCACCTACAAGTTATCTATGCCTATTGATTCTAAGCTCTATCTTGTTTTTCCTATTTCCATCGATCAAAATATGCCTCAAAATTAGGAATGAAATGCTTTGGGCTCTTTGCATTGTAACCGACTAACTATTTTTATACAATTTTTGTAGTAGTAGACAATTTCAAACAAAAGACAATAGTACCGACCAACCAAGCAGCGCGATCTCAATGAATTGACTGAGTCTATGGAATGGAAGTAGTAAAGTGGCGTGATCATACGACTAGAAGTATCAAAACCAAGCTTAGTGGTGGCCTACACTTTACCACAAACCAAGATTTCGTTTTCATTGACAAATTGTGATAATTTAAGAAGAATACAAGAGTCTACCACACCCACATACCCTCAACATTAAACATTGTGCGACCGATATTAGTTTTCGCTTGAATTTAATATTTGCTTTTTTAAAATTTAATTAGAGTTTAATATTCTCTTTTTAAAAATTCAATTAGAGTTTAATATTTTCTTGGGTATTAGGTTGAGTAGCGTGTATGTACATGAAGCTTGTTTTATTTTGGGTTTTGATAAAATATATAAGTAGCACTCATTAATATATGTATATGGAGTTTGTTTTATTTTGGGTAGTGGTATGTCGTCCTTTTTTATATCTCAAGTGAAGGTTAAGGATGGGTGCACTAAGCGTTATCAACTGTATTCCCTATTAAACATTAGCATCTTTCCGAGTCTATAAAATCAAGACCAATACAATCTTTGTGTAACAAATAAAATAAACTCTTTGTGTAAGAAATGAAACAGTTGGTAAGATGAAAAGGAGAAAAGCTACAAGAGTGTAACAATCATCACCACTTCCTAAAATGCATCCTACAAAAACTTGAAATATCTAATCGAATTCATGTATTGTGTTGTATACGATTTTGGCCCTTGGATGTGGTCATATGAATGCTCAATGTAACCATGATTGTATCCACTCTAGTAATCAAGTTTTACTTGGCATTAGATGTCCACGTATTCAAGAATATGTGTTTGAGTAGACACAATCTATAATGGCTACGTGCTTTGGTGGAGATTAAAATAAGTACTGTGCATGATATCATTCAATGCATAAATCCATGACTGGGGAAGCATACATGTAGGAAATACAAGAGGTTTTTAATCTCATGTTGTTGGACACCTTTGTAACCCCTGTCGGTACCCCTTCAAGTGGAAGTGCATCAGACAACACTTGTATACGTATTGACCTAGGTATCTTGAAACCCCCCATGGATCAACCGATGGACTGCCTGACTACTATAGTTCCACCAAGAACAACACTAGGGAAGATACTCTCTACTAGTCTCTAGTACCTGGGTAATTTGGTATTATGGCTAAGGGTACAGTTTATCCTCCTTAGTTGGTTCCCTAAGATATTGGGCCGAGTACTACTATTCGAACTCACATGTATATCAGAGAGCTATAACATAGGGAAAACATGGATAAATAGACCATTTACATAGATACATATAGCATAAGAAAACATGGCTACATAGACCATTTCCATAGGAAGCACATGGATACATAGAACGTTTACTAGTAGGAAACGTTTTCATTCCCTCTTTAGAATGCACATCTTTCTCTGAAGATATCTTAGATCTGTTACCTTTATCTAGGCTAAAAGATAAGAATAATTGCTTGCTTCAACCATCCTCTTCATCTGAAGTTTTCCTTGCTTCAACCATCCTTGAGCATTCTTCATCTTGATGGGAAAAAGAATAATGCAAAGAATCATCTTTCTCAATCATGCCTTTTGAAAGAGATAGTTTCTCTTACATCAAAGACTTTACATTCTCAACTTGCCAACTTCATGGATTGATGTTGATGGTGCCAATACCAGATCCTTGGTCTACAAATTCCTTTCCAACTCATAATAAATGCCTCTATGGAATTCCTCATGACATATCATTTGATCTTGCAACTTTTGCTTCTCTTCCTCGAGAGTTTGCAGTTGCATCCTTATTTCACAATTCTCCTTCTGAATTTGTCAGTTAATGTTCTTATGGATCCTTAACTTCATAAGAGATTTATTCATCTTTTCCTCTTAACAAGAGACTTTAAAATCTTCTCCAACTTAAGTCTTGGACCTCATCACA
Source organism: Picea mariana (assembly GCA_032191745.1). Classification (NCBI taxonomy): domain Eukaryota; kingdom Viridiplantae; phylum Streptophyta; class Pinopsida; order Pinales; family Pinaceae; genus Picea; species Picea mariana. The sequence goes on along the minus strand of JASDQU010170412.1, from coordinate 14,552 downwards.
TAAAAAACTTGCATATACATGTCAAATCTAGCTCTGATGCCACTTGATATGAAAATCATTAGATACCAATTATAATCTTTAAAATCCCATTTTAGCATCTAACTTGATTCATAATATATATTGATCGTATTGAGGTAATTTGCAGAAAAATGATAATGTGCGTCTTATCCAAAATCTCATAAAATGATGATTCATTTGAAGTATTATGAGATAACATAGCAGAAAGTAAAAGAACTCAAATTATACAATATTGATGAGATATTTTACTTCATCTTCAAGTCCCCTTTAGATAGTGAGACTACTTCTCATAATCTCAAAATGTCAAATTACAGTACAACATGGACTTACAAATACAATTTGATGGACTCTCCTTAATTTCATTTACCAAACTCAAATATAGAGTTTACCATTGAATTCCTTGTGAAATTTCAAGAAAAAACAGTAGAAATTCAGCCATATGCTGAACTGACTCAATTTTACCCTCTTTACATGCCAAATGATGCAATATGGTTCTCATTAATGGAAATTTAGACTAAGAATTCTAAAACAACATCTTAGCACAAAAATAACATCACCATTGAACTCCTCTCCAGAAAACGAGAAAAATGAGCATAAACATGCCTATATGTATTCAAAATACCTCATGTCACTCCAATCGAGACAATACCAAACTTGCATCCTCTATTTACATACAAAAAAATGCATCTATATGCCCTCAAGATTTGTTCCAACATTGGATCTATGTCCACCTTGGAATCTGTTCCCACATTAGGATGTGTGTCAAGATTTGTACCACATGCTCATATATAGGTCACGGGCCTGAAACCACCATGCAAAAACTTGGCAACTTAATTCTAAATCTGGAAGAATATCCGTAACAGGAGGTGCCAATGGCGCAACACTTAAGATGTTGGAACATTATATAGTGGGTCGTGGGTTCAAGCCCCGTCGACCACATTATATATATTATTTTGTTTAAACCATATGAAATATAGTTATGGTGTTTGTTATATATATATGTGTTGGCATATTTATTCATGGAATATAGTTCATGACCCACATGGAATATGTGTGTTGGTCATATCAGGTCCCATGCGATCATATATTATGGGTCGAGGGCTTAGCCCTCGACCATTTTTTTTCCACCCATTCAAAACCTTAAATAACCTTAAATATAAGTCACCACATATATGGTTAAGACTCATGTGTGTGGCACAATGGTAATGGATGCTTGTGTGGGGTTATGGGAGGCAGTAGGTTCGATCCTCTGGCCTCCCAAATTTTGAACAACCTTACCCATAAATGGCCAATGGGAGGCTGCCACATGGCAACCTCTCATTGGTCTATCATTGGCACGTGTCCATCTGCAATTGGTCCACCTATGCCACACGAGTTTCCTAGTCACCTCCTTGGTTGGATGTACAATGTGCCACATCAACACTGTATGGTTGTATGGTCATGCCACATGTCACCTTTGCATTGGTGACACATGTCACATTGACTTTGATCTTTGACTTTTTTCTGATTTGACTTGAATGTTGACCATCCATAACTTTTGCATATGAACTCCATTTGAGGTGATTTTTATGCCGTTGGAAAGATATTTCCGAGACGAGGGGACGTGAAACAAGTTTCTGCAGTGACGAGGGGACATGAAGCATTCAACCCGTTCTTACTATGCATTGTTCATTCCTTTACTGTGTGCATGGTTTCCATTACTTAATAGTTACTTAACATGTGATATACCCTGTGCGTGACATTACTCCACTAACATTCATTCATTCATCTTATGTGCGGTAATCCATGGAAGTTAGTTAACATGTAACTAAATCATTCATCCAATGCACATAACCATGAGACAATTTATTCATATTAACCATTCATTCATGTTAAGTGTGTGCAATAAAAAAAATAAAACATATAACAATAACACACAAAGACATCATATTTTAACATGGTTCACCCCAATCTGGGCTACGTACACAATGGTTGGATTCTTATATTAGTCATTCAAAATTCTTATTACAGCTGCACACTACACTTACATCAAGATACATCAACAATATTGACTCAAAGCTACCTCAATCGTTCTACTGTAGTGTGAGCTCTTGTCCTCGAGCCTTAGTCATCCACTAGTTCACATCAACAAACATTCTATATCTCAACCACCACTCTACCCAAAAACTCTTTACATATTTATAAACAATAAATAAGGCTAAGCCCGTTACAATGTTGTTACTTAGTGGACAAATTGTCCCAAAAATCTAATAGTTCTTAATAATTTTTCTTCCTTTCACACGCCACTTCGTTTTTTTTCATTTTGTTGCGTGCTTTGATTCCTAAGGCTCCGCTCCGCATTGCATGCTTTCATCCTGCTTTTAGCTACTTCTTTATTCTTTTCTATCACATATCCCAAAACTGTCAAAACGGATCCCAAAATTCCTATCCAAAAACCCCCCAACACTGATCTTTGGTTCTCCCTGAGCCACTCAAGTCTTCTTTCAATTTTCTATGAATTTGTCGAATGTATCTCTGACCTCTATCTACTTTTGCAAAATTTTGTCTAGTGTATCTGCAATGATATGAGCTTGTGCTTGTTCAACACTTTCTTTGACTGCCTGCTTCACCCTGCTACAGGTGGTCGAATGGTCGCTTGTACTTTATAAGCCTCCTCCTACAACACTTTGATCTTTTATGCATCGGCATTTTGTTCTTCCCTAAGCTAATTCATTTCTGAATACAATTTTTTGTTCTTATCCATAGCAGTTCTTGTCTATAGTAGTAATGCCCCGATGATATTCTTCAATTTGTGTGCCTTGGTCTGTGCCACTTGAATATTTTGACTCAACTCTTGTAGCTCCCCTTTTTCATTCAACTTCGTCCATGTGCTCGTGTTGTATGCATACATCTACACACATTCTTCCTCTAGAGTCTTTATATTTTCTACAACTGTATTGGCGGCTTGTTGTATGTTCTACCTTTCCTCCAGCGGGGTACTTGGTGTCAATCATGACTCCAAGTCACCTATATTTATGCATAATCGATGAATGGCATCACTAATATTTGACACTTATTCTTTGAATAGAGTCTCTCCTTCTGTCTACACTTATGGAATGGTCTTGGATACCTGTGTGAATTCATGTTGCATTCATTCTTATTTGCTTTTCGCCTTATCCCTTTCCTATCTAGCCCTATTGTATTTTTTCTCTAAGGTGACATGTTCAGATGCAACGTTTGTCAATTCTTGGGATGTCTTTATTATGTGTTGGGCCATCTCTTGCATTATACTCACTTATATTTCTTACAATGCTTCCATAGGTAGTTGTGACAATACTAAGTCAATGTGACCTAGTGCCCTTTGTTTCATCTGTAAGTTGAGCGTGGGGAAATCCGCTGACCCAGGTGGTACTTTTATTGTTCTCCATTCACCTACCAATGCTAACACTTGGGAGACTGCTAGTCCAACCTCCTCTTCCCTGATATTTCTTCCTAGCTGGTCATCTAATGTGTTGTTTGTCTATGTAAGCTTTGTTGTCTCTAACATATGTCACAAATATTCCATCTGATATTGAATCTTTTAACGCATCTCCTCTTTCTGAAGTCATATGCACTAGAACTCATCCTTCACGACCTCTTTCAATTGTTCATCGATTCTCTCAATGTCATCCTCTGTGAGGGATTTTATGGTTGAATCTTTGATTGCTTTCCTCTTCTTCCTCTACAGGGTTGGTGTCCCTGTCTTTGTTGCTTTTCCATTACCCTTTGGATCAATTTATTTGTGCTTGTCCCCCATGCACAAAATAGTATTTGGTGTGGGTCATGGTGGTTTATTATCTACACCATTCCCTTTGTCTACTTCCTCTTCCTCATCGTCGTCTATCTCTTGGACTTCAGGATGTGATTGTGTAGGCTACATCGTTGGTGATGGTTGATCTACATTGTCTAGTGGAATATTCCAAGCTGCATCCCAATCGACGATGATATTCCCCGTCTCTTGTTTGGTTAACTTGTATAGTGTGGGAAACCAGTGTTGGTATGAATCCTTGATTGCTTGTACACACATATGGTGATGCCCTGTCTTGAATCTTACCACTACTTTATACACCTTAACCATTATCTAATCGAATTCATGTATTGTGTTGTATATGATTTTGGCCATTGGATGTGGTCATATGAATGCTCAATGTAACCATGATATTATCCTATCTAGTAATCAAGTTTTACTTGGCATTATATGTCCACATCTTCAAGAAGATATGTTTGAGTAGACACAATCTATAGTGATGCATAGCATTTTCTTTGGTCTACAAATTTCTTTCCAACTCATGAAAAATACCTCTATGAAATTCCTCATGACATATCAGTCGATCTTGCAGCTTCTACTTCTCTTCCTTGAGAGTTTGCAGATGCATCCTTAATTCATAATTCTCCTTCTGAATTTGTTGGTTATTTTTCTTTTGGAGCCTTAACTTCATGAGATATTTACTCATTTTGTCCTCTTAACAAGATCCTTCAAAATCTTTTCCAACTTAAGTCTTGGACCTCATCACATCAAGAACTTGAAAACACACGTTAACACTAGCTCTGATACCACTTGATCCAAAAATCCTTAGATACCAATTATAACCTTTAAAAACCCATTTTAGAATCTAACTTGATTCAAAATAATTCTTGATCATATTGAGGTAATTTGCAAACAAATGATGATGTGACAAAATCATTCATCCAATGAACATAACCATGAGACAATTTATTCATATTAACCATTCATTCATGTTAAGTGTGCGCAATAACAAAAAGAAAACATATAACAATAACACACAAAGAAACCATATTTTAACATGGTTCACCCCAATCTAGGCTATGTACACAATGGTTGGATTCTTATATTAGTCATTCAAAATGCTTATTATAGTTGCATACTACACTTACATCAAGATACATCAACAATCTTGACTCAAAGCTACCTCAATCGTTCTACTGTAGTGCGAGCTCCTGTCCTCGAGCCTTATTCATCCACTAGTTCACATCAACAAACATTCTATATCTCAACCACCACTCTATCGAAAAACAATTTACATATTTATACATAAGAAATAAGAATAATCCTGTTACAATGTTGTTACTGAGTGGACAAATTGTCCCAAAAATCTAATAGTTCTTAACCTTTTTTCTTCCTTTCGCACGCCACTTCGTTGTTTTTCATTTTATCGTGTGCTTTGACTCCTTAGGCTCTGCTCCGCGTTGCACGCTCTGATCCTGCTTTTAGCTACTTCTTTATTCTTTGCTATCAGATATCCCAAAAATGTCAAAACGAATTCCAAAATGCCTATCCAACAACCCCCCAACACTCATCTGTGATTCGTCCTGAGACACTCAAGTCTTCTTTCAATTTTTCATGAATTTGTCGAATGTATCTCTAACCTCTATCTACTTTTGCAAAATTTTGTCAAGTGTATTTGCAATTATATGAGCTTGTTCTTGTTCAACACTTTCTTTGACTTCCTGCTTCACCCTGCTATAGGTGGTTGAATGGTCGCTTCCACTTTATAAGCCTCCTCCTGCAACACTTTGATCTTCTATGCATGGGCATGTTGTCCTTCCCTAAGCTAATTCATTTCTGAATACAATGTTTTGTTCTCGTCCATAGCAGTTACCACCTTTGCTAGCAGTAATGCCCCGGTGATCTTCTTCAATTTGTGTTCCTTTGTCTGTGGCACTTGAATCTTTTGACTCAACTCTTGTAGCTCCCCATTTTCATTCAACTTCGTCCATACGCTCGTGTTGTATACATACATCTTCACACATTCTACCTCTAGAGTCTTTATATTTTCTACAACTGTATTGGTGGCTTGTTGTCTGTTCTCCCTTTCCTCTAGGGAGGTACTTGGTGTCAATCATGCCTCCAAGTCACCTATATGTGCGCATAATCGATGAATTTCCTCACTAATATTTGACACTTATTGTTTGACTAGAGTCTCTCCTTCTATCTACAGTTATGGAATGGTCTTGAATACCTGTGTGAATTCATGTTGCATTCTTTCTTCTCTGCTTGTCACTTCATCCCTTTCCTATCTAACCCTATTGTATTTTTTCTCTAAGGTGACATATTCAGATGCAACGTTTGTCAATTCTTGGTATTTACTTGTTATGTGCTGGGCCATCTCTTGCATTATACTCACTTATATTTATTACAATGCTTCCATAGGTAGTTGTGACTATACTAAGTCAATGTGAACTAGTGCCATTTCTTGCATCTGTAAGTCGAGCGTGGGGAAATCCACTGACCTAGGTGGTAGTTTGATTGTTCTCCATTCTCCTGCCAATGCTAACACTTGGGAGACTGCTACTCCAACCTCCTTTTCCCTAGTATTGCTCCTGGTTGGTCATCTGATGTGTTGTTTGTTTGCGTAATTTTTGTTGTCTCTAACATATGTCACAAATATTCCATCTGATATTGAATATTTTTATGCATCTCCTCTTTCAGAAGTCATATGTGCTAGAACATGTCCTTCGCGACCTCTTTCTATTTTTCATCGATTCGCTCAATGTCATCCTCCGTGAGGGATTGTATAGTTGAATCTCTGATTGTTTTCCTCTTCTTCCTCTGTAGGGTTGATTTCCTTGTCTTTGTTTCTTTTCCCTTATCCTTTGGATCAATTTATTTTCACTTGTCCCTTGTGCACGGAGTAGTATTTGGTGTGGGTCATGGTGGTGTCTTATCTACACCATTCCCTTTGTCTACTTCCTCTTCCTCATCATCGTATATCTCTTGGACTTTAGGATGTGATTGTGTAGACTACATCATTGGTGATGGTTTCTCTACATTGTCTGTGGAATATTCCAATCTGCATCCCAATTGATGATGATATTCCCCATCTCTTGTTTGGTTAACCTGTATAGTGTGGGAAACCATTGTTGGTATGGATCCTTGATTGCTTGTACATACATATGGCGACGCCCTGCCTTGAATCTTGCCACTACTTTATACACCTTAACCATTTGACGTGGTATCCTTAGTGTGTTTTGTATGCTAGTCGCGATAACCTCCCTATAAATATAAAACACAATATTGTCATCCATTTGTCGTGATTTATGCGTTGTGTGCAACAAATTATGATACCACGCAACAAGGAACAACTTATCCTTGATACCTAGAAATTATGTGTCATCGGGCTCTCTCCAAGTTGCTAATGCAATTAGGATTAGAAGCCACACATAATGGAAATATATTCCCTTATCTTGCACTTCCTCGTAGTCAAGTAGGAACTGGTTAAGGAAGAAATTCACCCAATTCATTTGTATGCCCTTGACACACTTCTCTGTTGCTGCTATAACTATTGTGGGTACTTGATCCTTTCTTCATTTTCATATAAATTTGCAGGATAGTACTTGTGTCATGAACCTAATGTTCAAGTCATTTATGCTAGAAACATCATACCACGTTGACCTATGAATGTTTTAAATTTCTCCTTCATGGTCTCTGAGAGAGCCTTCTCATTATTATTGTTGAAAAACAAATGTGTGGGATCCTCCCCCTGCGATGGTGACCCTGTGATGCACACTATTAGATCCCTATCAATGGAGACCGTCTTGCCGAATCATAGATACCCTACATGCACACAACTCAGGAACATATTCACGCATGTGTTTATGTCATTACTCCTCTTGAAATGGGGAATATAAAAGATATTTAACATGTCGTCTTTCTGTAAACATGTCCCCCACATCTAGGATTCTATGATGATCATGTATGTTTTGTCATAGATGAATTTCTTCAAAAACTTGCTCGACACTAGTTTTGGGAAATTTTTCTCATCAGTAATGTCATGGTCGACATACTTCAAGTGTGGGATCACGCCCAACATATCTATGTCTGCAATTACACCTTTTGGAATCTTTGGTTCCACAATTTCGTACTTCACATCCTTCTGCAAATGGACTGGCTTGGTTGTGTCCTTCCTTGGAGGAATATAGTCACATGGAAAACTCGACTCTAAGGAGGACATGCTAGGAGTTTATTTTGTTACTGGTTTCTCTGTTGTTTGGTTCCTTTGTTTCTTCAATGTTGCTTTCTTGGGTGGTGCCATCGTTTACTGCAACAAATTTATTATGCCTACTAGACTCTATATTTTCTCTCTGCAATTTTTCTCGGTAAATCGACTCTATATTTTCTCTCTGCAACTTTGCTCGACAACTTGGCTCAAACTATAACTCACAATAACATTTCCTTGTTGACCCCTTGTGTGCTTTTATATCCCTTTGACAGCTTGTTGTGTGTCTTTGAGATGAATTTTTCCATCTAATCCACTAGTGCTCTGCATTCAATCCCTACCTTAATCTTGCATTAATGCCAAATCCTTCACCATATCTTCTTTGAGATCTGTCAATCTGTTACGGTCTTCAGGGTGCCTTATATTTATGGCTGTGCCCCTCCCACCGTTTTGATATGATGTTTTCTCTTAACTTCATATTCCTGTCATGTTTCTTCATTAATACTCCTTAATCTGTCGTGTTTCATCTTTAATACCCTTTTACTGGGCACTATGCTTTTGTCTATCTCTATGTAATCTCTTATCTTTGTGCCATCCTTCTCTCCATGCACTTGATCTATTCTATGACCATTTTCCTACTTATCCCTTTTTGTTAGTTTTTCTCTCCTTTTCTATATTTTCTCGCAATGATACACTAAAATGCATGTTTTATGGTACATTTCATGTGCACTTTAGACTAGTGTGCGAAAGTACGACTGTCCCTATAGAGTTTCAATCGACTACCGTTTACTAGGCCTTCCAACACTTCTCCATCCAATTGTTCTAGCTAAACAACCCCTACATCTATGACATATCCGATGACATAAGGCCCTAGCCAATGTGTCTGGAACTTCCAAGGGTGCTGTAAAAACTTGTTGTCATAGAGAAATACTAGGTCTCCTTTCTTGAACTTCTTCTGCTTGATGTGTCTATCATGCCAAGATTTGTTGCGTACCTTCTGTATCTACTAATGGAATCTTGCGACAAATCTATCATCCTCGAGTGCCACTAACTGTGGTATCCTTTCTTCTATTGTGCCAAAATACGTTAATTCGGCCATTTCACCAATGCACATGATGAGTATAATGAATTCCATGGGCATGACTGCTTCTTGTCCATATACTAACAGAAATGGTGTCTATCCTATTAGCTTCTTATTGTAGTTATGTAATCCCATATCACTGCATGGATTCTTAAATCCCAGTCACCCCTTCCTACATTGCATATCTTCGTCAATGTGTTCTTCAATATCTTGTTGAAATCTTCCATTGTCTCATTTGCTTGAGGGTGATAGGGCTTACTCTTCTGGTGGTGAATTTGGAATTATTCTATCAACGCTACAATAGTCCTATTCAAGAAGTGAGTCCCCTGATCGCTCATAAGTATTCTATGCCCTTCGAACCTTGTAACCACATTTTGAAATAAGAAGTGTGTTCGTGTCTCTACACTGCAATCAGGAACTAGTTCTGCTTCTTCCCATCTTGTCAAATAGTCTGTCATGGTGATTATGTACCTGGCTCATGATCTCCTTGTAGGTAGATTAATTGGTTCAATGAAGTCTATTTACCACTTATCAAATGCTTGCAACGTGACTTGTGGATTCAAGGGAATCTCATCCCTTTTGGATGGCCTTCCTACTCGTTGGAAAAATGTCGCAACTCTTACAATACTCCTTGGCATATTTATGTAATGTGGGCCACCATAGTCCTGTGCGCAAGATCTTTTGGGCCATTTCCTTTCCTGTGTAATGACATCTTTCTATTCCATCATGCACTTATGATACTATCATGGGTCTCTCATGTTCTACTACAAAACGTCATAAGCTCCCATATGCGCCTAACTTATAAAGGTTCTCGGCCTCTAAATAGGAGATGCTAGACTAACCATTTCTTAAGGAAACATGATGTTACTATTCTAGATGGAAATATTTTCTCCCTTGAAACAATAGTGGGGGTTCAAGACAATAGGGCACCTATTTAGATTGATTCCACAATTCTAGCACTTAATGGTGTAAAAATTGGTTTTATACCATCCATTTTTTTTTGAGTTATGTAAAGTAGATTATACCATCATTTTGGTTTTATACAATAGGTTGAGTTCAATGGATGACCATGTCGATACAATAGAGTGCCCATCAGTCCATTTTTTATTCTTTAAATGGTTCATGGAATGGTACCTCTTCCATAGGATTGAAGGCTATATCTAGCTATGACCTAGCATGAACTTACGCCCCATATCCTACTCCCATAACTATGGAATCTACTAAAATAAGGAACAAGATAGGCTGCATATTAAATCTGAATACGCTAGCATATGACAAAGGCAAGTGAATTAGAACTTCCAATATGAATACTAGGATAAATGGGAGGCTCTTACATTTGTAATTCAAAAGTTTTCTTTTAGTCATTTCAAATAGAATTGGGTTTGTTGTTTGAATTTTAATGAGTAAAATGAATTTTATACACTTTTCAAAACTAATAACTAATGGCACCCATCGACGTATATCAACGACTTATACTTATTTGGTTGTGTTAGTTTATAATTGAATTTCAATGAGGAAAATGAATTTTATCCACTTTTCAAAACTAATAACTAATGGCACCCATCGACATATATCAACCACTTAT
>JASDQU010170411.1:7024-17055 GCA_032191745.1 Picea mariana | reverse complement strand
ATAATAAATATATAAGTATTTATATATAATTTTGTTAATAACTTAATAATAATTATAATATAATGTTGTTTTAAAAATAAATGTTGAAATTTTATGTTGTTATATTTATATATATATATATTTAAAAAAAAAAAAAATTACTATTATTTTTTTAGATTGAAAGGAATGGGTAACTCACCAAAACTATATAGGAGAAATTTAGGTTTTCTTAGGCTACAACGCCCAAGCTAGGATCTAGAACCAAACTTATGACCTAGAAGGATTGAGACTTCTAGAAGTCTATTTAGCTGGAAATTCTATAAGTGAGGGCCTTTACCCTTCTAATCTTATGACAAGTGACTAACATGTCCCCTTTATAAAAATTAAACCCAAGTAGGAAAGATAACAAACATGCTATTCAATGATGAAAACCATGAACTCTATAAAAAAAAAACACAAAAGATATATTTAAATAGAAAAAATGTGATGCACTCACTTTCATGTATCTTTAAACTAAAGGTAAAATACTTCACCTTTTTCTCTTTGTGATTTTTGGGAGAAATGAAATAAGGGCATTGCTAACTAACAAGAAAAACAAGCACGACAACCATTAGGTGAGTGGGGTCTCACGAGAAAGGGTTTTCGTTTCATATGGAAAAATATATATTACACCATATAAATTTAATTTAAAAATTGGAGTTATATAAATTATTAATATTTAATTAAGTGTAAAGAAATGATTTAATGTAGAGATAATAATATAAATAAAGAGATTATTACATATTAAATATTGTTGGAGTGTAGTTATTTAATATTGTTTGAGGTTAGGGCATGGGCAAAACTCAAAACAGTCTTGATCGAGGAATCAATGGCAAAAATAGTACTTTTCAAATGGTGGTTCTTCCATATACATTATTAATATTTGATTAAGTGTAAAGACATGATTTAATGTAGAGATAATAATATAAATAAAGAGATTATTACATATTAAATATTGTTGGAGTGTAGTTATTTATTGAGCAAATATTGTTTGAGATTAGGGCATGGGCAAAACTCAAAACAGTCTTGATCCAGGAATCAATGGCAAAAATAGTACTTTTCAAATGGTGGTTCTTCAATATACAGCGATTTATTTATAAAGATGTAATCATGATATAATATCCGTAATCTAAGTATTATGGAAAAGTGTTGGGGATAATGTTTATAATAGAATTGGTTTGAATTTAAATTTGTTAAAAATAATTAAAATAATATTTCAATTAAGATAGTTATCAAATTAAGATAGTTATATATTTTAAACTACATGTAATTGTATTTATATTGTCATTATAAGTAATGCAAAATAGTTTTTGGTGTGTATTTTTACTTGCAATTCATTTACCAGACAAATTCCATTCTATTCTATGGCAACTGTATCGACATTATCGAAATTCTGTAAAGCTCTTTTCCAGTTTCTTTTTGTAGTAAACAATCCGAACGGCCGGGTCGGACACTGAAAAATCGTTCAATAAGGCAACCGCAACTGTTACATCGACATTATTCAAATTCTGTAGGAAGCCTTTTCCGTTGGACTTTGAAAAAACATTCAATAGAGAATGGCAACTGTATCGAGATTATGGAAATTCTGTCGGAAGTCTCCCCCCGAAGATTTCGGAGTCAACAATCCAAACGGCCGGGTCGGACATTGAAAACTCTTTCAATACGGCAATGACAACTGTTATATCGACATTCTGCAAATTATGTACGAAGACTTTTCCTTTGGACTGATTATGACGATGATTCTGCAGATTCAAGGTGTTCTAGCAGTAGTTTAAATTTTTTAATTTTTTTAATGAAGTTTTTTGTTTGAGTTTGTTTTAAATTTGGTGAGAAATGGTTGAATATGCAGATTTGAATAGTTAAATTTGTATAATCCAAGTGTTTTAGGAGTTTTTCAATAGACTAAATCCAGATAAAATAACCTATTATTGAAATACATTTAAGTTTCTTTAAAGTTAAATAATAAAATTTAACTTGAAAATATAAGTAAAAACTTTTCATGATCTAAGTTTTTATAGGGTGGAATAATGTTTATCCAATTCTAAAGACTGGCCTGACCAGAAATTCAAGCAGAGACTAGGGTTTTGGTTTGTAGTAAAACATGATCCATCGATTCCATATATGACTGAATTTGGTGATGATGCATACAGAATGGCTTACGTCAGTCGTAATAATCGGAAATTAGAAAATTTGCAGGCCAATTTTTCCAAACTACAGCAAGAAGTATTATGATTATAATGTTCGTTGATTGCAAAGGAACCATGTTGCCTGTGGATAGGAAGTGCTTATGAAATCGAAGCGCCCTATGAAAGCACTGGCCCTCACCTTTGTAGTTAGTTATATGATAATAGAATCTGCTATATATAATTTAATTTAATTTTAAATCATTAATGTTAAGGTAGATATTAATTGGGTGTTTATGACTTTCTGGTTTGTGAGATAAGGGACTTTTTCTGCTAAGTTATTTGATTGGTAATATCAACTCTACCTTTATTCCACTTACACTTAAACTTGTGACTTTTTATTATGACTTCTTAAAAGGAAATATATATTTTTAACAATTAAGCCCACTGAAACTGTATATATATATATATATAAAATTATTAAAATTTCATTTTAGTGGAGAACACCAACAACAGCTGAACTAATAAATTATTTTTGACATTAAGTCAGAAACAATCCTTTTACTGCTGAGCTACTGTTACCGATTAGATACTCTTGATAGCTGAATAGACAAATAATTACACACAAATACATATTTGTTACAAACTCATATCAGTTGATGCATGCCAACATGAATGAGCTTTGTATTGAATACAAAATTTCTTGTTGGATCAGCCTCCAATTCCACACTGAAAACCCGTCCAAGGAAGTATGGCCAATATATATATATATATATATATATATATATATATATATTAAAGTAGTGAACTCAGAGATCCCTCTAGTATGTCTGGAGATCTGGCGATTACAATTATATAAAAACGTATGATTGGAATTCCAGCGGTGCTTCTCTATTATCATAAGATGGTACATTGACTGGGATACTCATCTCTCACAGCACTGTATGATGGGTATGGATATACACTGGGATTCACATGATACACAACTGTAGGAGTTGTCTCCTTCTCAGCTTCCTTTTTCTCTTCCTTGGCAGGACCTACGCTCAGCAGATCTGCTCTGTACCCCAATTTCCTTAATTTTTTTGCGAGATAGACAGGATCTGTTTCTCCCACGGCAGTTATCTTTCCCTCTTCCTTGTTGACCTCAATAGAGTCCACTGAAACAGAGCACTAGCAGCATTAATAAACCAATACTAAACGGCAAAAATCTAGTAAAAAAGGGCAGAAAATATTTTGACTGCTTATGAAATAAAGGTGATGAAGATTCGTGCCTCCAGACCCTGCAACAGCCTTCATGGCCCTCATCTTGCTTCTCTCATCGTCTATGGTCGACTTAAACACCATTTTCTGCACATTCAAATAATAGTTAAAGACGACTATATATAATTCTTGAATCATTCCGCAGATAAGCTGTAAGAGATTAATAACACGGGCAATATATATACCTTCGACATCTTGATAGCCTCTGGAGAAGTAAAAAAAAATAATATCTCAATGTCCAGGCAGACCAAGCTAGCCTACCGGGCCTTGGACAATTATTTTCTGTATACGAGAGTGGTTGTGATGAGCGCTCAATGGGTTGCGTGAAGGAAATAAATAGTTGAACGCGAGAAAAGTCAGCCCGTGGTAGTAAACCCTAATCCGCGTTTATGTGATCCGCGTTTATGTCGGAAAAGATAAGGGAAGGAGCGCCATTTGACTAATCTACTCCAATAAATAAAATCTATGCCACTGACAGACAAACAAAATAAATACTTGATTAGTATTGTGTCGGATTAGACTTTACAATAGCGTTCACATGTGACAACTCTCCTCGTGAAGTTAGTGTCGTGATGTTTGTGTGTAATGATGGATAAATATTTAGATTAATATAATCTTAGAATTAGTATAATTCGTCAAATTCTTCGTCTCTATTGTGGGAGCCATCCCCCACTTCATGGCACATAACCATCCTTTATACTTGGAGTTTTTCGTGATTTACTCACTTCTTGTGACTTCTTGAGTGCTGAAAAAAAACTTATTGTTAGCCATCAGTCTATTAGTTTATGAAAAACATACAGTTGATATTTCTTAATTACACACATAGGAGAAAGTTTCATTGTTTTCTTCAGTAAAAGTTTAACCAGACTCTTTAGGAAAGAGTTAAGATAGGGTGTCATCCTTAAAATTCCTTTAAATAAGGTTCTTACATGACTTGTCCATAATCTCAAGTAGGACAAGTGTTGTAACCATGCTCTGATACCAATTTGTAACACACCCAACCCTTAAATGCTCTTTTAACAGGCAGGGCATCATAATTTCGTTTTCCTTAACTATCTCAAATCATAATTCCAAGATTTCGATCATGTTTTTCGCATCAAGGACTTTCCAACCTCTGCCTCCATGCTCAAAACCGAGCTCAACATTGGCATATATACCTCTCCCAAGTCTTCTGGAGTGCCAAGTCTCTGGACTGTGCAATTCTTACACCATGTATCCACATAACATCAACGGTTTTGATTTACTTCGGGACTCTATGCTTCAGAAAATTCAAAAGTACTCACAAATGCAAACCTCCAAAGTGCAATCCTTTTGGAGTGTCAGATCTCCTGACATACATCCTCCACTACTAACGGTTACGATGAACTCCAACGGTTAGACCTTTGGGAGTTCTCGACTCTCCCAACAAGCCTTCCTCCAGAGTGACAGATCTTCTGACACCTGTCGTCTGAGATTGACGGAAAAGGTGAAATATGGTCTACGGGCCTTTGGGAGTTCTTGTTCCACTTTTCTCCGAAGGGCCTATCCTCCAAAGGAACAGATCGTTTGACACGCATCCCCAAACAACAAATGGTTGAGATCCTCTCTGTTACTCTGAGCTTCAGGAATTTTTGAATCACTAAGATTCAAATCCTCTGGAGTGTCTCTCCTCTGGACTTAATGATCTACTGACACGTGTCCCAGTTGATGGACGATTCAGATCTCCCCCGACTCCCTGTGACTTTAGGAGTCTTCAACCTTTTACACCTGCTTCCTTCGATGTGTTAAACCTACAAAGTACATGATCTGGTGCCATGTGTCTCCCGACACCAACGAATAGGATGAACTCCAACACTTTGGGCCTTTTGGACTCTCTACAACACTACACCCCGAATCCTCTGGAGTGTCGAAGTCTTGGACTCCTGGAGTTCCGGTCACTTCACTAACCATTGTGGCTAGGCAAGCATGTACCAGGGGCTACCACGTGGAGGGGATAGAGGTGACATGTGCCCTCATTAGGGGGTGACACGTGTCATGTTCCAATAAGTGTATAGGGTATGCGATATGCACGAATCTAGGTGACACGTGGCTCGTCGACTGTGGTTCCACGTCACCCTGATGACATTGGCTTACCACATCACACCATATTGACAACCTTCTAACATCTCGTATATGTCACGGTTGATATCCGACCACATAGATCCAAATATCTACAAGTCTCGTTACTTCGTGAATTCGATGTTCAAGAGTTTATTGACACACCATTCTTGAAATTCCCTGGAGTACCCAATCTACAGACTAGAGGACCTACCAACACCTATCCCTATATATCGATGGCTAAGAGGGATCCATAAGTACCCCTAGATCTATGGTCCACATTACTTCGCAGCTTCATCCTTCGAGTGTTTTGACATTACAACATCTTTGTTCTCCTGAAGCGGTCAACGGAAGGCCTGACTTCATCATATATCCGACGGTGATGAGACACCTCGAAGGATCCCTAGATCAATAGTCTTGGTCACTTCGCAGCTCCGACCTTCGAGGGTTTTGGCTTCACTACCACTTAATTTTCATGAAGAGGGACTTTGTCTAAGTACCATGTGCAGGTCCCTCCTCCTAAATGATCAAATGATAGGCGAGGCCTCGAACGATCTCCCCAAATATACAACTCTCCTTTACTTCATAACTTCGGCATTCGGGGAGTTGATGCTATAACATCTCCATACTCTCGGAGTAGAACTTCGCCAAAGTTATCTCATTGTAGATCCAACGGCTGAGGGGACCCTTGAAGATTCTTGATCGACGATTCATGCTACTTCTCCATGGGTAGTTGGATCCTGGTTTATATGGTAAGATAGGTTCACCTAACCACTACGAAAACTGTTCATTGTTGGTCAACTTGCCGGTAATAGAATCTCATGGTTACCTTCGACCAATTTAAGGCTAGTAAGGTTGGTAATACTCCAAAGTCATGGACTTTCGGAGATTCGAAGCCAGGAGGACTTAGCTCATTTAGGCTTAGCCTAAGGTTCCTAGGTGTTGGTCATATCGGTGCTCCCAAACAGATCTTGTCCGCTCGCCATCCAAACGAAAAGATATCCCCTTTCAAGGCTTGAACCTCGCTATCCTTCTTGAGCGTTATCATGAAATGGTTAAGGACTTGGGAATGAAAGCTCGATCGCATAGAAAGGAGTCTGAAAGAGATATCCTCTTCAGATGGACAGGGTCAGATTGACACGATATCTCCTATCTCAACCATCCTACATGCTTATGTCCCAAGATGCCTCAAGGGATAAGGTGGGGCATATAGACTATCATTCGAAAGCATAAGTTCACAAGGAGATAAATTCATACACATATCATGACCATTCCACACAGAAACCATTGATAGATACATATATAAACCGATGCATTTATCCATTATTTGAGTTCAATACACGAAGTATGAAAACACTTATCAGAACCAGAAGACATGATGTGACTGCTGAAAGGCGTGCCTATTTCAACCCAACCATAGGCTCAGTCACTCCTTAGAGATTTACCATTGGCCACCCCCGAGCTAGACCACAATGCTCTAAGTTTGAATCTTTTCTTCCGGCTCAATGAAAGTTAGGAACATAGGTTACTCTCCTTCCCCCGACATAGTAATAGATAGGGACAAAGGTTACTCTCCTTCTCCCAGCTCAGTCATAGATAGGGATAAAGGTTACTCTCCTTCTCCCGACTCAGTCATAGATAGGGATGATGGTTACTCTCCTTCTCTCGACTCAGTCATAGATAGGGACGATGGTTACTCTCCTTCTCTCGACTCAATCTCTATTTCCTACACTCTTCGCAGTCTTCCTGTACCCACCACTTCTTCCTTTCTTGATTTTCTCAATAATATTGCGTGTGTCCCGAATTCCCAGTTCGTGGTCAGGTCTAAAAGCCTTATAGATGGGTGATCTTCCCCATCCCCTCATTGATTATTGAGGAGGTCTTCCCACCTACCATCCTAATTGTAATTCATTCCAGGGTCAGAGGGTTGTTCTGATCATGAGCAATTAAATCCAACAAAGTACTAGTCTTGTGGAGGTTAACACAACCATTCATGGTCCCCTTCACCATCTCTTTGATAGCATTCATGGTCTCTCTTAGCACACCCCCCTTCCAGTAGTCATGCAACACTTATCCATTTTCTAGTAAATAACAAAATTGACATTCATTGACCTTCTATATAAAGGTCCATCAAATCAAACATTCACACATATTGAGTTTTTCATAGTCTCTTGGCCCATATAGTTATATTTACAAATTGGGGGAAACATGGGTGTTACATTAAATAAAGGAAAGAAAAAATAAATAAATAAACTCTAATTGAAATGTTGCCAACAAAATTGAAAGGAGAGTAAGACCATTGGAATCGAGGAATCAAAAAGTTGGGGATTCTTATCCTTCCAACTGTTCTGAACACACTCCCACTAAGCCAATTCTACCTATAAATGTATGTACATCGATGGTGAAGGGTTTCTTTGGTAGAGACGAGAGGAAGTCATAAATACTTATTGATTTTGTAATCTATATTATTCCAGAAATCCAAAACACTGGTTTACTTCTACAATTGCTTAAAAATAAATACCAAGCACAGTCATTCAGTACTAGATTTTTTCCTAAGATTTTATCTATAGTAATTCTATTGTCTATGGTGTTACTTGCCTATGTGAATTAGATTATTGCGTAACTTTTTTTAGTTTAGTGTGATTTATTGCTATATAAATCACAGATTATGGCTTAATATTGTTGTGTATAATCGATTCTACATTTGCACTCTACCCAATTGATAAATCCTAGTAGAATTCACCCATTTAATTATCAATTCGATCATCCTCAACACTAATTTATATTCAATTGAATCATTGGGGGAATACATCACCCAATTGCCCAATTGATTAATCATTAGCATGGGGACTTTGCTTGTGCGTTATGTTACTATTTAGTTACAACACTATTATTAATTTGATGGGATCACTAGCTTGGTAATTCGTTGGTTTCTTATTAATTCCTATGTTCTGTTTTGTTTTGTTTTTCTGTAAAATCGTGGTCTAAGTGCTATGTAATTTAGTATAGATAGCAGTGAATAACATCGAACCTTCACATACAAACTTCTTTAGGTTTTTTTCCAACATTATACAAACCAATACACTCTGAATATATTGCCTTTGGGATGCATATTTTCACAATCACCTACAACAATACAATTTCCCTCACTACCATCTATGTGATCAATTACATACAACTACCTTTGTATGTGTAGAACATTATAAATTTATATGTTTATATTTCATGTACATGGTGATAACGGTAACAAGAACAAAGTATTGCATCTTGTTTATTACTTGGTTGCAACCTTGAATGGGTATATATAAAGGGTTGAGTGTGAGGTTTGAATTGTTAAATATTCAAAGTTGTTGTACTATTGGCAATTAAATTAGAGTGCACTTAAATCCTCTGTTTGGCATGGACCTTGGCACTTCAAGCAAGTAAACCGAGTAGTGAAAGAAAATAAAAAACAAATCCATGACGAGTAACATCTTGAGAAGCATGATCTCAAATTAATTTTGAATTGCATACAAATTACATCTTATTTCCACAATGATGTTTTTTTGGTGGTGGTGGGATTGGTTTGTGATCATGGCAATGTTATATGTCAACAAAATTTAAATGCTTCATTTCAACAATTATAAACCAATTTTATTTCCTTTCTAAATTCATGATTTTTAATGAATATAAACATCATAGTTGTCACAAAATCCTACCTTGTTATTTCCTTTCTAAATTCATGATTTTTAATGAGTATCATAGTTGTCACAAATTCCTATCTTATTATTTCCTTTCTAAATTTATGATTTTTAATGAGTATAAACATCATAGTTTTCACAAAATCCTACCTTAAATTTAATGAAAGAAAGAGAAAACTCAACTAATCCTACCTTGAATTTAATGGAATGAGAGAGAAAACTCAACTACAATTGATGAAAATATTGAATCACAATGCCTTTTCTTCATTGTAGTCAGATTCAAGGTATCCTTTTCTAAAAAATGTGCCTCTTTGTGCTTCAAATGCACTTTGCACTTTTAAAAGAAAAAGAAAAGAAGCTAAAATAAAATAACGAATCCACATAGAATCCATGAAGTCTTTTCTTAATTTATACATAGGAAAAAGAATGCACATTCTTAAAATGTGATGCAAAATATTTTAAGTGCTTACTTGTGTGGAAGATCAAAAGGCACTACGGCAAATTTAAAAGGAATATATACACGTTTATAAAAACAAATATTTTAAGTGCTTACTTGTGTGGAAGATCAAAAGGCACTAGGGCCAATTTAAAAGGAATATATACACGTTTATAAAAACACATTCACATTCCTATGAGTTTATTTTTTTTACCATTAACATCATCATAGGACCCCTCGATTAGATTCTTAGTAATAAAATATTTATTTTCCAGTAACCCCTATATTTATGAACAACTCATAATCCTCTTATGTTTTTTATGATATTGGAATCACAATGTTTTAATAAAACACAAAGCGAAATTTGGTATCTCTGTTAATAAAACACAAAGTGAACTTTGGTAACTTTATCACATAGTCTCCATACATATATATATA
>JASDQU010170410.1:9259-21199 GCA_032191745.1 Picea mariana | reverse complement strand
TTTGACTATTTTGAATAATGGGTTCAATACTTCATCAAATAATATCTTGGTTGGTTTCTCATTTTCACAAAATCATTTGGTGGGTTTAATTAATTAAATTATTTTTTCATTTTGCATCTCATTTCAAAATAAAAATAAAAATAAAAAAAGGAATTATCTATCATTTGTTTGATTTTGTGGAAACCCAAAATTAATATTTTTCTCCCCTCCATCAACTTGAAGCTTCTAGAATTTTAAGATCATATTTGAAAGGAAAATATAAACAATATTTGTTTACAACTTATAGTTAGCTTTTAGTTTAAATTCATTTTAATTTTATTGTTCTAGATTTTGTTTCATTCACAATATTTTTATATTTAGGTTATTAAATTGGTTTATTTTTGTTTCACAGGTTTCTATTATCATATATTTGGTACATATATGAACATGGCTTGATTTTATTATCTAAATACGTTCAAGATAATTGATCCAAAAATAACATTAGATTGCTGCAAATAATTTATGAGCAACAACACATAATATTTGGAAATGCATTCATGAACAAATAGACAATTTTGCAGGACTGATTGAGCCAAACCGTGAGGAATATGAAGAAACGGTTGAAAATATATTTGCAGAATGAACCCATTTAGCTTAATCGCGAGATTTTTTCCAAAAAAATGCCCGATTTGAGAGATATTTTTGTTTCTTTACGAGACAAATTTGAGGTGGCGGAAATTATTATTGACGCCCACACTGTTCATTCATTGCATAAATATATGAGAAAGTTTAGAGCCTAGGAGATCAAATAAATTTAGAGGAGGATTTTTTTCCTTTCTTTTTTGTATATTATTTATTTTGTAAACTTTTTCTTTTCAAAATGAGTAACAGATGGTTGGAATTTTGGGAGAATGGACTAGTATTTTCGAAGAAGAATATGAAATTCCAGATTGCTTAATGGCTTTTGTCCTGTGAGTAAAATGGTATTGTTTTCATTATAATATCTTCATATTCTTTGAGTAATTGATTATGCATTGATTTAAATTAGCTTTAGTCTGTTTTATCAATACATGATTAATTGCTATCATTTATGTATTAATTTTGTCAATCTTTAACAGTCTATTATCCCAATTAAATTGATCTTGGTGATTGTATTATTGTTTATACAAATCTTGTATTATATTGAGTTTATTCATGTAATTCAGATTTGTAAAGATATAATTGTTCAATTAAGATTTTTCTTATTGTCGATTAATCTATTATATCTTCACTAAGGATCATGATTTGAAAGTTGTTCTTTCTGCATTTTAAATAAGACTTAAATTGTTTGGAGGATTCAAAGGATCCACAGTATTGATTATCGGAGGTCGACGTTTCGAGTCCATATCAGGACTCATCATCAGGACATCTAAGCCTGGGTATTTTAATAGTTCTCCACCTTCCGTAAGTTCACTATTTATCTACTCTCTTCAGGTTTATCTTTACCCAAGCTTAGATGTCCTAATGATGGGTTTTGATATGGACTCGAAACGTCGACCTCCGATAATCAATACTATGGATCCTCTGAATCCTCCAAACAATCCCTCCCACATAAATCTTTCTGTTAAGAGTTAAATTGTCAGTCAAAGTGATTTTTATCCTGACACTATCACAATCTTAGAATTATACAACCTTTTGCTATAGATTTCTCTTAATAAACAAGTTGTTGGAGCAGCGTTATACATGAAGGCACAACCAAAAGTTCTCTTTAAATACAGGCTAGTTATAGGTTAATAAAATTTTTTTTTGTTTTGATTTATATTTTGTGAATGTAAATTAACGCTTAAATACTTTGTTTATTTAAGTTAAAACATTATTATTTACATTCATTTATTTTCCTTTTTTAGTTTCAAGGTTAAAATTAGATTAGTAGTATGTTCTAAATCTATTTAATTTTTCCTAAGATTCGGTTCTCTTGTACAATCTTAGTTTACAAGGTTTCTCGTAAATCTTGCACCTGTTTATTTGTATATGTTGTATATAAAAGTGAGAATAGTGAATGTATATAATAGTTCTTCATAAATGCATAGTTAGTTATTTTATTTTCATAGCTTAGATTAGATCCATTTATCGGCTAACAGAGCCATTAAACCCATCGGGGGTAGTTATTCCAAATGGCTTGGGTTATTTAGACAACCTCGGACCGAGCTATTCCCTTCCAGTTGATGGTGTGTCATAAAATCCCGTCAACAAATGGTGCTAGAAGGAGGGCGAATAAAATTAAATGATTGAATGTTTTAGTTTCAAATTATTTGTTTTAATCATTTAAGTTCTTCACCCATAGTTATTTTTGATTCATTATCTATCCTTTGGTAATGTCATCCACATGATTAAGGGATACTTAGATGACAAGCTAACTTGGAGCCGAATTCTTTATTGTCACATTACAACAATGGATCCTACCCAAATTTTTGTATGGGAACATGTTTTTAATCTCTCATCTATTAACATTCTCAGTAAGACACTTTATCTCTTGTCAGAACTTACATTCGATGGAGAAGGGAGTACATCCGCAGAAGATCATCTTTGTATTTTTTTATAAATGTTTAAAACATAATATCATTGATTCTAATGTTATATGCAGATTGTTCACTCTTACCTTCCGAGGTCAGGTTAAATATTGGTTCGAATCTTTTCCGGATAATTTGATTCATTCTTTGTCTAAGTTTGTAATTGAGTTTTTATCATATTTTAACAATTATGATTATGATGAATTAAGTGAAGAATTAAGTTGCTTAAGGAAAGAAAATGATGAATCATTCAATGATTTTGAAATTAGGTTCATACATTTTTGTACTAGATTCCCTTTGAAAGAAATACCTCTTATTGATGAATGGTTTCAATATCTCGTTTCTCTCTCAGAAAAGCAAGATCGATTAATTGTTAACCAATCTGAATTGAGCACTAATACTCAACCTCAAAATGGTTCAAATTTTTATGTTGATCTTGAAGACTTTGAAGCACCACAATTTTTTTCAACTTCTTTCATTTTGGCAGATTAGGAGCAACATCATATTTTACAAAATGCAATTGTCACTTCTAATCACTCTTTGCCAACAATGTCTCCTCCTGCTGAGGAAGGGACCTTGACTTTAAAAAAGGACAGTTGTCACACTGTCATAGATTTTATAAATGTTTCTGAAGTAAAAGATATCGAATGTGAAGTTGACAATCACGTGGATGATAAAAATTCCCCTAATTTAGTTGAACAAGTGCATGATCAATCAGTAGGACACAACATCAATAGTCATATTATTAATCAACAATCTGTCTCTAGTGATTTGCTCTCACATTTTCCCTTACACAATGAACCAATTTGTCTCTTATAAATTGTCTCGTACTCTTTAAAAGAGCATACAACAGAGGTTGATAAGTTTATTCAAGGAGAGGGAACAAAACCACAATTTAAAACACATATTTCGATCATTTCAAGAGATGCATTTTGTTTCCTCAATTCTTCTACATATTATTCCTTGTACCCTGATATTTTTTATCATCATGTTATGCAATCATGTGTTCCAGATCACTTTGGAATGAATCCTGCACTATATAATCAGGTACAAATTAATGGTGATTTTCGCACAGAAGATAAACATGAGAACATTTCCACGCATGATCATATTACTTCTTATTCTAATTAGTTATCTGTGGGGGAATTAAGGAATGATTTAAAAGGGTCTCAAATTGTGTCTTCCATTGATTCATCAAAATTTGTGTTTAAAGAAGAATCTGAATTTTTCCATAATCAATTATTTGAGATTGAAAATTATGATCAACCAAACACCGATATAAGTGATGATTATTCAAATATGTTGGTTTTTCCATTTAGTTCATCTCGAGTAGTTAATGTCGAAGCATTCAATCTCAATGAAAATTTTCAAGAAAATGAGACACTTCTTCTTCAGTTAAAAATCATGATAGGTTCTTGTTATTTTAATCCTACCAATAACATTAGGATCCTTTTACAAGATTATTTCCATACCAATACAGTACCTTATTTTCATCAAAAATATTTTTCATCTATGAATTATTTCGAACAATCCTATGTTGGTAATTGCACATATTATGATAGGATTGTAGATTGGCTGGAATGTTCATATTTTGAAAAGTTTCCAGAGAATGGTAAGGTTGTTTTCACCTTATTTGTGAATAATGATCAAGGAGGTAAACTTAACACATTCTTTTTTTATCCTCCACAAGAATAAATTCATAGGCAAACATAAAAATGTCAGGATGATGGGGCACTTTAGTCTTGGCCGATGGTTATGTCAGGTCCTCATAATTTTGGAAAGTTTTCTGAACTCAGTTGCATTCTTCCATGCTTGAGTGATCCATATCGCGATAGAATTGTGGATTGGCTGGAGGATTCATACAGAAAGAATGTTTAAGGGAATGGTAAGGTCATGCTTGCTTTGCTTTTAAATGATTATTATAAAGGCAAGTATGTTGTATTTTGTCATATTTCTATACAGTTCCATTCTTGTTACTAATATTTTATTTTGTTTTCATTGCAGGATTGGAGTTACTCTGATGGTTACATTGGAAGCATGACTTCACTTAGTATTTCGATTTTTTTAGTAGTTAGAGTAGGTTTAGGAGTAGGTTTCATTTAGTTTTATTTCTCATTGTTTCTTTTTATAATAATTCATTTATGAACACCAAGAGAACCATAATATGAATGTTGTCATGGAAATCCACTTTAATCCTTTTCTCTCTACTTTTCGTTGAATATTTCTTTTCAAAAGCGCATTATCATCATGGAAATTTTAAAATGAAAAGTAAAGAGATAAGTAAATTTGAACTGTCAATTCACTTGAATTCAACCCTGACCCAAGGTTCCATGAGTAGGATTGCACTCATCTTCATAGGATTTTTTTTTTCTTTAATCTCTGAATAAACTCACATCTCATGAAACATTATCTTAAGGAAAGAACCTTCCCATACATGATACTTTATATGATTTATTTCTTCCTTTGTTTTATAATGGGATGGCAGTAGATCCAAAATATTGGGTTTATCTTTGGCCAAAATTGTTTCTAAAAGTGTGCTTTTTCTATTTTGATTTTTTTTTTTATGCACTTCTGATTTCGAATTCCATTAATAAAATCTGATTTGGTTTGTTGTGTGTTTTTTTTTTTCTTTCTTTGATTGCTTTGATTGAATTTTCTTCTTGTCTGTCTTTTTGAACCATTATATTGTTGAGCTAAGAGAAATCGTCGGAAGGAAGCATTCATTTCAATACTTGTGTTTTTCAAGCAATTTGAAATAGTTCAAAGAGGTCCTGATATTAAGATATAGCTCAGACAATTGATTTTTAAGTCAATTGTCACTTTCGTTTNCTAAACCATGATAAAACTTCCAGTTTTGAAAGCAAAAAATAACATGATGAACTATTCACCTGTATTGCAACTAGCCTCCACTATCACCCCGCTCTCTTTGTCATCCATAAATATATAATTGTATTATTATTTAAAAGTGGCATAAGAGGGTTGGAAGCACTTAAGTGTGGGAAGTGTGTGTCAACCCGTCAGTGTACTCAACAGGCTTGCTGGCAGCAGGTAAATGCACACATGATACCAAGACAACTTTGTTGGGGTACTGAACGGGCCTGATGGAAGCGAAGCAATGTCGGGTCAAGAGGTAGCAGATATATTCTTTTAAATTAACTTTTATGGAAGTATACATCATGTGGATACAACTATTGGATGGGATTAAAGCATTTGAGTGGGTTAAATGACATCCTTGCCGAGGCTATGGACGTCTGCTGGCAGTAGTGGCTCTGTCAATGGTATTGAAGTCTTTTTATAAACATCGTGACTCTTTGATTAAGACATTCTTTCAGGTTATAATCCCCTGCAAAGAAAATTCTATTGTCTGGTTATAACATTGAGCTTATCCTGATACTATATGGTCTCAAAGTGAATTTATTTTAGAGAGATTAAATCATTTTTTAAGTCTTATTCTTTTCTTCCTGAGATGAAAGTTTACCAGATCAGAGATAACTGCTTCACTCAGTAAGTCGCCATTTGTTGAGCCCCAAAAACTACCCCTAATTTTTTCACAAAACTTAAAGGCCCCCCATTAGAATCTTGACAATTAGAATGTGCTATGGAATCAACCTTTTCAAATATTTTGAGACCTTGGCTTGCTTTGAGAAAATCTTAAGACATTCATCATAGTATGAGACATTCATTACAAGAGTATACGTCAAAATTTATAAACGAGCATAGAAATCTCAATTTAAACAAAAATGTTAATTTTTATCAACTATATACTTTCGTTTAAATTATGATTATGTGTTCTTCTTTTGCTCATTAGCAAGTTTGACTATTTTGAATAATGGGTTCAATACTTCATCAAATAATATCTTGGTTGGTTTCTCATTTTCACAAAATCATTTGGTGGGTTTAATTAATTAAATTATTTTTTTTCATTTTGCATCTCATTTCAAAATTAAAAATAGAAAAAAGAAAAAAAAGAAGAATTATCTATCATTTGTTTGATTTTGGGGAAACCCAAAATTAATGTTTTTCTCCTATCTATCAACTTGAAGCTTCTAGAATTTTAAGATCATATTTGAAAGGAAAACATAAACAATATTTGTTTACAACTTATAGTTAGCTTTTACTTTAAATTCGTTTTAATTTTATTGTTCTAGATTTTGTTTTATTCTCAATTTTGTATATTTAGGTTATTAAATTGGTTTATTTTTGTTTCACAGGTTTCTATTATCAGATATTTGGTACGGATTTGATAATGGCTTGATTTTATTATCTAAATACGTTCAATATAATTGATCCAAAAATAACATTAGATTGCTGCAAATAATTTATGAGTAACCATAGATAAGATTTGGAAATGCATTCAAGAACAGATAGACAATTATGGCACTGATTGTAGCCAAACCGTGAGGAATATGAAAAAACAGTTGAAAAACCATCTGCAGAATGGACCCATTTAGCTTACTTGCGATAGTTTTTCCAAACAAATGCGCGATGTGAAATATATTCTTGTTTATTTACGAGACAAATTTGAGGTGGCGGAAATTATTAGTGACACCCAGACTGTTCATTCATTGCATAAATATATGAGAAAGTTCAAAACCTAGGAAATCAAATAAATTCAGAGGAGGGTTTTTATCCTTTATTTTTTGTATATTATTTATTTTGTAAACTTTTTATTTTCAAAAGGAGTAACAGATGGTTGGAATTTTGGGAGAATTGACTAGTATTTTCGAAGAAGAATATGGAATTCCAGATTGCTTAATGGCTTTTGTCCTGTGAGTAAAATGGTTTTGTTTCCATTATAATATCTTCATATTCTTGGAGTAATTGATTATGCATTGATTTAAATTAGCTTTAGTGTGTTTTATCAATACATGATTAATTGCTATCATGATTAATTATGATTTTCCTAAATTTATGGCTCACAGTGATTTGGAGGTGAGGGTCTTAGATGACCAAATTTTTCAAAATATCAATTTGTCATTGCTATAAATGGTAGCCTCCAGGACCCCTGCCCTTCCTTGTATAGAAGTTCTAGAATGGATAATCAACCAAACTGATGGAGAAAAATGTTTAACAAATGATGTGGATGGGTAGTGTGTGGGTGTTTTTTTGTTGGTGGAAATAAAAAAATACTACAAGATCAGAGAGCTTGAAGTCAGGATTGACGCCGATTTCGTGGTCGATTTATATGAGAAACACAATACCAATTGATTGTTGGTGTCCTAGTGGAAGGAAGACATGAATTTTGTAAACAGGGCCACAGTGGTATAGCACCATCAATCTCAGAGAACCGTACATGTTTTTAATGGATTTAATATGTTGATTATATTGAGAGAGGGATTGTTCCAAATTTTCATAAGCATCGATGCCCCTGGAATACATGGTGTGTACATCAGAAAGTATTTTCAACTATGGAACCATCATTTCAAAACAATTGAGTATAAAAATAGAGTAGGCTTAGGAATTGAAAGCAGTAGAAGTACCCTCTTTTTCTATGGCATCATAGTTATTAGATGTGATATGTTCGAGGAACATCTTTCCAGGGATGGGCTTAAGTAGGCATGTCTCAGAGTTATAGGTCCATGTGTATTGTAGCGTTCTATGATAAAACAAGTATAATAAATCCTACATTATGATTTGTGACATGTTCCTAGCTAAGGTATACTCCATTATTTTCAAGCAAAGTTTCCCAAGAATTTCAGAGTAAAAAAAAGGGGTCATCTCCAGGATTGAACACTGGTATCAGGAGGAGAAGAACACTTAACTTGGTATTTTCGGGGCCACTGGAGCTCCACACCTACTACCATCCTATGTATTAGACCAGCTAGTGCTAGGAGAAGTTTGCTACCAGACTATTTCAAAAATATTCAATGCCTCTTTGGTGAAAGATAAGAAAAGAGCCTTTATTCCATATGTTTTCTAGATAAGTTATTATTTTGTAAAAGACACTACGTAAGAAAAGAAATAAGGTCTCAACCATTTAGAATATAGGTTATACACAAGAAGATACCAAAAACATTATACTAAGAACTTAGTGTCTAAACATGTTGGTCAACTGGTGTCTCATTGGGCATATGCACATGATAGTTTTGAGGATGAAATATTCATTGAGAATGCACAAGATTGGGAAAAAGTCCTTCAAAGGAGAACCAACCCAGAATTAACCCGGTTTAAGGCTATGACAATGAATGGGAAAGTTAAATTGATAGAGAAAACAATGAAATAAGTTGTGCAAGCACAAAGAGAAAGCATCGAACAAGAAACGAGAAGGGATGAAATAGAAAGGATCCTAGTGGAGGTTGAGAGAGTGTTTCATGAACATGGGTAGAATCCAACAATTCAACTATTGGAGCCATCGATAGTAACCCCAATAGAAGTGCATGTAGAGGAGGAATAACAAGCACCTCTAAGGGGAACATCACCTGAAGTAGGAAACAATCAACCAGAGTTAGGCATGAAGCAGGTAAAGGTAGGGAAGCCAAAGCTTGAAGTGACAACTGAAACCTTAACATATACACTAGGCACAAGAATTTTGGCATATGTAATTATAGATCTAATCACTGTTTATGATGATAGTGATGACATATACACCTCAATGATCCCAATTATCAATGAGGCTAATGAAGAGATACAAGACTCCCAACCACCTAAAGAACCATAGCCAATGGAGGTAGCAATGGTTCCAGGTACAATTGAAAAAATCACAACTCAATGAGAATTGGGATCACAACCTTCAAAAGAAGAAGAGGCTCAAGATGAAAAGAATGAAAATGAAAGTGAGGAGTCCAGTCCATAGGAAAAGACTCTAGAGAGAGAGTAGAATGAATAATATGTAGGTGTTGAATAGTAGCTTGGGGAAGGACAAATGGAAACGAGGAATGTAGAGAGAAAGATACCAACCCAGTGAATGAAGGAACTGTGAACAAGCCTCCAACCTCTTCCTCATCTAAGGAAGTGACACCATCACCATTAGAAGCAAAAAAAAGTGTATTAAAAAACACTATTGACACTGAGCAAACAAAGGAGGTATTTGCAAATGCAGGAGCTTAAACAATCAATAATACATAGAAGCCTTCTACAGGCCCAAGCCAAGAGCAGGAAGCAGGTGGAGAAGAAGGAAACTCCAGTATCCAAATACCTACAATTGACAAAGGTAATGAACTATCATTAGAACAATTTCACACTCCAGACAGTTTAGGCATCATTCTATCATGGGGTGACTAGAAGATCCCAGAACCAGTTGATGATGTAGCAGATGTCCAAACCATTGTGTGTGATAGGAAGAGACATGTGGTGGTAAAAAGGACCAGTAAGAAAAGGAGACTTACTTTGGATAGTGCAATAGTGATTACCATGGAAGAAAATTTGTTTGTCACCAAACAAACCAAAGTAAGTGAATTGCTAGGAGATGGGATGGCCATATCTAATGGCACCATTGACAAAGAAAAGGAGTATGAAAGGGAGGTAGATTCTATAAAGAGATAGCTCTAAAACCTTAGGCACTAGGATGAGTACTACCAAGACGCCTCTCAGAAAATCATCTTTATGAGGGATGAATTTCGACAAGGATACAATCATTTTAAAGTATAAAGGGATATCTTTATGGCCCAAGTTGTGAGCTACTAGGAGGAGACTCTTCTAGGGCTAATAACACACAAATATATGATAAGATGGTCCGAAAACGAACACTAAACTGTGGCTCAAATTGAGTACATTAGGGAAATCCAAAAGGTTCGAGGTGAAGAAGAGAATAACATCAAAACACTTACAGATGAGAGCTTAGCAAGATTTCAAAAAGCGACTGAGTATTGGACACATGTAGCAATGGAAATGCAACATAATATGAAATAAAGGTTGGAGGATTGTCTAAGGAGTTGGGAAAAGATAATGAGAAAATGAGAGGCATTCAAATCCTTGAGTTTGGTATGCCCGAGAAATTTGTATACCTTAATGATATAATCAAACAACTTGCTGAGAATGACCAAAATTTTGAGGTCGATGTTCTCCAAATAATGAACTTGGAGAGAGGGCGGGTGAGGAAGTTTACATATAGACTGATAGGAGCATAGGTGGTCTTGCGATACTTGGGCGCCAAGATGGACAGATTAAAGCACCAAGTGATGGAAATGAAGGATGAGCTCTATTATCACTCTGTAATTTGCCCAAGGCTATGAAGGCAGTCACAGAGGCAACATCAAAACCACTTTGAGTCTTAAATCTATCCCTCCAAGACTCAGAGAGGGATCTCTCTGTTTGATATAGATTTGTTTGAATAGATATTAGGCTAGTTATGCAGAACATGGGTTTGTTTATGGATTTGGTATGTTTGGGAGATCAAAAACTCAAATTTTCATTAGACCATGGGGTCTACCTTTCTGAAAATGGATCTATCTCAGATGTAAAGATTGTCACCACAGGGCAGGATAGAAAGACTGCTGGATAAAATTGAATTAAATGAAAGCGGATGAGAGGAAAAGAAGGGAAAATCCACCAAGCAAAGGAGAAGATAAGAATTCCTATGCTCAACTTCAGATGAAAACATGCAGACCATTAAAAGACCAGAAACAGAGTGCAAAAAACAAGTTATGTTCGTAATATTTCTTTCAATGATTGGATTAGGAAAAACATCAAATGGATTAACAGAGCAATAAAATAGTTACTCAGAGAAAAACATCACCAGGGAGTCTAACACAAGAATCATGCAACTACAATTTTATTTTTGGAAAGTCATCAAGAAAATTACAATGTATCCCCTGTGGGGCATGGATCTCGATCTCAATCATCAACCCTTTTACATTAAAATCACATCAATAAATAAGAGATATCCCCCAAAAAGTTTTTTTAAGTCAGATTCAACCGCCTCAGCCAAAAATAGCAACAAATCCCCAAAAATACTGAGCTGTTTGCCATGAAAGACGGGCTGAATTTATGCAAAAAAGGGGCCCGCACAGACATTTGTTTCTCCTCAATACTGACACCTGGGAAAAAAATGAAGGAGGTTATTGGATATGGGAATTTTCTGGACAAAAACCTCCTTTTTTTTTTCCAAATTCACCTCCATCTCGTCGTAACAGCTCCCGCAAAATAAGGACTGTAACAGAAAAATGAAAAACTGGAAAAAAGGGTCTCGAAGATGGATTTGATTCTCCCTGCTCATGGAACCTGTGAAAAAACTGAGAGAGGTTTGTGTTCTTCATCCCATTATGGAGAAAAACCTCTCTAGGTTTTTAAAAATTTGTTTTCATTTGCCCAAAATACGCTTCGGAAGAAGACTGGTCAAAACTAGAAAAAACAACGGTTTTGTGAAAATGGGGGAGGGTGGTTTTGGAGAGGTAAGTGGTATTCCAGACCCCCCCTGAGGTGGTAAGTGGTATTGGAAGGGGGGGGGGGTGGTCTGAAATCACCTGGAGGTGAC
>JASDQU010170409.1:9333-19537 GCA_032191745.1 Picea mariana | reverse complement strand
TATAGTCTCGGATCGGGATACCAAATTCATAGGTCATTTTTGGAGGACGCTATGGAAGAAGCTGGGAACTAATTTGGCTTTTATTTCAGCTTACCATCCGCAGACAGATGGGAAAACAGAGGTGGTGAACAGAAGTCTAGGGGATCTATTGAGAAGCCTGGTGATAGAGCACCATAGTAGTTGGGACCAGATATTACCACAGGCATAATTTGCGTACAACGATTTGGTGAATCAGAGTACAGGAAGAAGTCCATTTCAGATTGTGTATGGGACACAACCGAGAGGATTTTCTGAACTTAGGGAGTCAGAACAGGGTGCAACTAGCAGCGCGAGCGCTGAAGAATTCACTGAGGTGATGCAGGAACTACACAATCAAGTGAAGCAGCGACTGATGAAATCAAACCAGGAGTACAAGCGTAGAGCAGATCAGCGGAAGAGACAACTTCAGTTTGAAGTTGGTGATATGGTTCTAGCACACTTGAGGAAGGAAAGGTTCCCAAGGGGAACATATAACAAGCTCAAGATGAAAAAAATTGGGCCATGCAAAGTCCTGAAGAAATTCGGGGAGAATGCATATGAGCTTGAGTTGCCGGATGGCATCGGGATATCTCCAATTTTTAATATTTCAGATTTATACCCATACGGGGCTGAAGAAGCAGAGACTGGAACTGAGGAACCAGTGGTCCAGTGGCAGAAGTAGATGCCAGTAGCAGAAAAGCTGCAAATGGAGTACATACTGGACAAGCGAGTGGGTAAGAAGACCAGGCGAAAGCAGTATTTTGAATACCTGGTAAAATGGAAGAATCACCCAGTGGAGGATGCCAGCTGGGAGATAGAAGCATTGATACAGAGGCATGGATAGACCGTGCAAGAGCCAAGGAGTATGATGCAGGAGCATCCACAACACATCAAGCGAGCCAGCGCGTGGAGCAGAAAGGACAGCTGGACAACGCCTATCAAAATTTTGAATTTCTTTGAAAGTTGTTGCGCCGACCTTTAATGAAGGCATTCATAAAGAAGCGCACTTGTATTGTAAAGGAGACCTTGAGCCTTTAATCTCTCGTCCTTAGTATATAGGAAGGAATTTAATAGATTTATTGCTGTTAGATAGGAATTAATTGTAGATTTGATAGTTGTAGAATTCGAGAGGGAAAACGGAATATAGGCACCCTCCTTTGTACATTGTAAAATATGGAGAAATAGGAGCAAGAAGAGAAGAGCAGAGCAGAGAACTTGTGTAGAGCACCCATGTACAGATTGAATTAATAGAAGAGATTCTATGATTCAATTTCATGGTTTGTGTTGTTTCCTCTGTGTTGATATTATGCTCACGAATGTTTATTTTCTTTGTATGCATTTTCTTTTGAATATGTTGTGCATGTGATTTCAGAGATTTACTAAAGTCTGAGAGAGGAGAGAATGAGTTTCAATTGCTTCTCTATCTGAGTTAGGAGATTCCTGCATTGAGTGCAGTCGAATTCATCCGCATAGAGTGCGTTGATGAGTCTAGACAGTTAAACTTTGATTCTCATATGCCCAGAAGTTGAATTAGCTTAGTAGAGTTGTGCAGGAGAGTGCAGGTTGAATTTAAAATCTCAGTAGCTAGTCTGAGCATAGGAAGACAGGGACTACCGTGGCTGCGAGCACACAGAGTCTGAAAGACCCAACATTTCAAGAGTTGTTGAGGTCGAGCACAAGGGTGTGCACAGAGTCTCTGAAGGAGTCTGAGTTGACAAGCTCAGGAGGAATAGTTCCTTTGTGATACTGTGGAGACAGACCCAGGTGAAGGTTCAAGCCGGCAGAATTTTTGAAGCGGAAGGATTCATCAAGGAGCAGAAATTGACGGTTGGTCTTGCAGGGGGGAATCGGCGAAGACCCAACGACCGTCAGATCGGAAGAAGTTGTGCATGGTTTATCCCCCAGGCGCAAGGAGAAACGAGAGACCATCAGGATTCGGTCTTCGGTGTTTGTGGAGGTAAGAGTTTTGCGTTCATTGAAATCGTGAATCGACGATTTCCCGATCTAAATCAGAACCGTTGATTTGGTGGGACACGTGTCGAAGGATCCCTAGGAATCGAGGTTCGGGGATTCAGGGTTCCCGATGTCGAGGAACTCTGGCATCGTGGATTCATGATCCACGCAATCCCAAAGTGACGTGGTAGTGTGGGACCACGTGTGTTAGTGGAATACAGGTGGCATGAGGTCCCGAGAGATCAGGATTTGGCATTCGGGACTTTCCATCGCAAAGGGATTGTGAACAGAAAAATCGCGATCACGCGATCCCCAATTTATGGAGGGAGAGGTGACGTGACATAAGGATAGCACACATGCATCGGAGTTTGGAGTTCGGGGTTTTGTGGGGCGAGTGAATCGCAACATCAAAGGTGTCGATTTCCCGACAAGAAAAGGGGGAGGTCGTGAGAAAAGATACCTGTGGGTATCGAGAACTCTCGAGAGGGGTTGGAAGAGATCTTTGACTCTTCGGGCCTGTGTGAAAGAAGGTCCTGGTGGAAGCGGTCGGACCGTGAGGGTCGCGAGCGCACCATATGGGTAAGATAAGGTTAGTGAACTCTATATATTTCCCATTGGGAGCTAACTTTGAGACTATCTTGAAACTCTCTCGCCCACCTCTTCTTATCTATATATAGGATATCTTATCCTATAGGTGGGGCCATATTCTAAGCGTCTCGTCAGACCGATATGTGAAATTTATTTCTACACTTAACAAGTTGTAAATATTCATCTATTGGGAGAATTGACTGGTTTCCTGTATTTTTTATTGTGAGGTGTCATAATACATAGGTGTGGGGGAGGGGTTTCATGAGTTGAAAAATGATAACACTGCCTAGAAGAAGTAGAAATCTTTGTAAAAAATTATGTGTATTGTTTTCATAATACATGCTATTATATCAATATTTATTTTATTTCGAAATGCTAATTTCATGTGTGTTATAAATTGTTGTACATTTCCTTAACAGACCACTTAACATTACACGTTTATTTTCATTACAGAATTGAGATTACATGTCTTATGAGCGATAGATGAATGGATTGAGTAAGCATGGTGGAAAAATAAATAATAATGGAACACTCTACCTCTGCTCCTATTCACTGTGACTGTCAAAATCATTCTAAGACTACATGCTATCCATTATAGGAGGAATAAAATTGCATTTTGCACAAAGGTACCATATGGAGTGCCATATGGAGTTCCATATGGACTGTCATATGAGTTTCAATTTAAAATGCCATATGAGGTGCCGGAAGAAGTTCCATATGAAAGTATACACCAGTAACTGTCCACAATTTCAGGTAACTAGGAATCAATTGCATTTATTTGAATTAGTTCATGAAAATTAAGATTAAATGATGTAATCCTTAGATATTTTTATGATCAAATTTCCAATTCAAAGACTTGAACATTGATATAACCTCTTTATCATTAGAATTTTTTCCTAAATCATGCCTTCAAATTTGAAATCGACGCTCACACATGGAAACTCGGGCGTGTGAATTCATTGATGAATGCAACTATTTCCACCCTAGGTGCACTAAAAAATAGAGGGATCTCTCAATTGGTTATCCCATTTATTGCTCACACTCACTCTCTTATCATTGTGTTCCCCCCTTTTTAAACACGCTCAGCCTCTGTCTCATTTCATTCACCCATGTTTAATTGTGCTCAGCCTCTGTCTAATCGCACCCATCCCCAGCCCGATTGCACCCATCCTCTATCAAATTTCTCCCTCTGTCCATTTTTTGCACGCTGTCATCATGCCCAAGTGGTATGATCCATCCTCCTAGGTTGACCTCTTAACCATCCCCAAGTTCGCACAATGCAGGGAAGTGTTCCTTTGCGCAGGATGGGGGTCATTTTTGTCTCACTTGTAGGGCCACAATGATGACATTTTGATGCAATTTGACCTGGGATTTGATGTAAAGATGGTGAGCATGGGGTCCCTCACCTTTTTGGTCTCTAAGGAATCCATAGTCACAGCCAAAAACATTCCAAGAATTGGGGATATATGGTTTAAACACCATCAGTTGCCAAGAGCAAGCTATAACAAGGTTTTCAAACCTGAATTTCAGAACATCTCTGGAGCTAATGGAAACTCCAAGGAGTGGATTAAAGAGGAGATAATTAACCCTCTCATAGTCATCACCAAGTTGATCACATGTGAAGGTAGATATTTTGTCTTTAAAGCCTAAAACTTTTGATTATTAGCTCACTTTCAGTTCAATAAACCATTGAATTTTCCCTTCTAATTTTTAAAGAGTCTTGAGAAGATGTCCTCCCAAGTGAGGAAGAATGTAACCAATCTCCATAGTATCCTATTTCACCGCAGTCTTATCAAACTTCTTGTCTTATCCGAGTTGGAAAAACAAGGGAAAATGTGGGATGAGTTCATTTATCAATTTGCAAATTTTCATATTACAATCAAGAATAGCAAGAAAACACTTTATCTAGGGACTGCCACTCCACCCAAATCCTATTCTCCAAAGACTCATGCTCAAGCTATTCCTTTACCAGACCAAAATTCCAAGAATCTTGTTGAAACCCCTGTAGCCTCATCGGGCAAGAAGACCAAGAATCCTATTGATAACCCCCCAATGCCTTCCACGTCTATTGATCCTGCACCCAAAAATCTACAAGAGGTAATTCAACAAGACTTTCCTGCAATCCCCACAAATAGGAGAGGAGCTAATCGATTTAATAGAGGACCCTTTCAAAAGAGTTCCCAGAGAACAAGAGGAAAAGCTTATGAAAAACCCTGACCACTTCGAGCCCTATCCAAGTATCCTTCGATCTTGAAAGCCCTCACAAAAGACCTAGGGAAGTGTCTGAAGATGAATTGGAGCCTCATAGAAAGACAAAATCTGAACCTACTTCTCCTTATAAACCCCTTATTAATACTACCTCACAGATGCCTACCTCAGATCCTAAGAATGATAGACATTCTACATCTTTCAAGGGATATAATCCCTCCTCCGAGATATCTGATCCTTCTCCAACCATTGAGAAGTTAAAACATGAAAATTTCCAGCTGTTGCAACAATTGGAAGAGAGGAAGACTTTGGACATGCATATTCACCATGATAATGCAATCCTCCAAGCAAAGGTGAATTCCCTTCAATGATCAGTTGACAAAATGACCAAAACTAATCGCAACCTCAGGGCACATTTGAAACAACATAAGAGGCACAAGAAAAAATTTTCATGGCAAGAAGGAGAGGCTTCTTAAGCTAATCATTCTCAACAAGTTTAGTCATGTGGAGCAATTTCTTTTTGTTTGTAGTGGGACCTACAAAATCCTAGGTGTGGGGGTAATGTTGGGCTCGTGATTTGGTTAATTTAATGATGATGATTAGATTCTTTTTGGCCAATATTGTATGTGTATTTTCCTATTTTGAATAAGTTTTGAAGGATTTTTGTATCAAATCTCCATAGCTTATACCAGGTATGTATGATTTATGTTTTATGATGGTTTCAAGTGTAATTCAACATGTTTTAATGATTCCAAGAATCTATTTCTTCATTTGTGTGTCACATGGAAAAATCGCATCGTGTTTTTCCATCTGGTACTCCATCCGGCACTACGTCTGACACTTCATCATGCACTAAAACTATGGGAAAGTTAGTAGTTATCATATCGATGGCCAGTGATGGGAAAATTGATGACATGGGTTTTTCTTGTGCTCATGGCCTCCAACTACTGAGTGTATGACAAATTGCATTGGGTTTTTATGTTGGGCGTTTCTAGAAGCCACCGATGGTTAAAACACATTAAGTGTAATTTACTGTTTTTAGAGGAGGTCGACCCTTCCAATGGTCGACCTCTCAACTTGTAACCTCTATAAATACCATAGCAATGGTTAGACAAATAGATAATTTTTGTTAAGTTTAGAATCGTGAAGCTAGAATTGTTTTTGTTGTTTCAAGGCATTTTCATAAACTTGTGTAAACTGTGTTTTAAATGTTGAAATCATGTTGCTTGAGCTCATGATTCACTATTGAGGAGTAGCCACAACCTGTTGGGGGGGGGCACTAGTGGTCTGGGTAAATATTTAGTTAGTTAGCTTGTGAATTCAAGTAGTGTAATTGTTATTTCTTTTATTTCTTGTACATGAGTTTTTATCATTTTTTACTTACTGTGTAATTGTTGTTTATAGATTAATTGTTTCAGTTTCTTGTTGTAGGTTGATTATAAAGGATAGTGTTAATATTCCATGTCTCTTTAATTAAATAGGAAACAAGCTTAAGTTTAAGCCACTAACCCCTATGTGGTTAAATGATAGATTAGAATTTTTGTATGTTGAAATAGTTAGAAGTTAAAACAGAGTTAAAACAGATTAATTAAGTTAATAGTTTCTTTGGCAAAGTTTCGATGGATGGATAATTGCTAGTTTTAGTTTTGATTCATAGTTTTCTTATTTAGTTGTTATTTAGTCTTGTTATCTAGTTTTCTATTTAGTTTTCTTATTAATTCTCTTGTCTTATGCTGAAATATAAATGGGATTTGAGTTATGTCTTTATGAGTATTTCCCTTCGCAATTTAAATTGTTAAAATAGGATTAGTTTAATTTACTTTATGCAATTTCCATTCTAGATTTAGATTTCAATTCCAATTTGAAGTTTTCTTTTGAGTTTAGTTCTTAGTTGTAAATCTCTAGTAGTGTGAGTTTTATTACATTAGCATAGAATGCAATTGAATTAAATAGAATAGTGTTTTCATATTGTTGATGATTAATGCATGAATTGAAGAATCAGATGGATTTTTAGAGTACTTTATGTTCCTTCTATAATGGCCAAGTTCTCATTAGATTGCCTAATTCATACCTTTCACTTTTCTATAGAAGTTAATATTGATTTTATCCCTCTTGAGTTATCATTAGTTGTTAAATGCCATCATGATATCATAAGACACAGAAGACATAACCATCAACACTATATTTGACATTTTCTTGCTATTGTAGATTAAATAATAGTTTTTTTGTTATTGTAGATTAAAGAGTAGTTGTTGATTAATCTTTGAATATTGTCATGATGCTTTTAATTCAATAGATTAAGATTTCCTTTCGTAGATTAGAGGTAATTATGAAGTTTATCTTAAGAATAGAGTTCACTTGCTTATTAGTTTGATTAGTTACTTTTTGAGTAGTTTTGATTAGTTTACTTGTTGAATAAGT
Source organism: Picea mariana (assembly GCA_032191745.1). Taxonomy (NCBI): domain Eukaryota; kingdom Viridiplantae; phylum Streptophyta; class Pinopsida; order Pinales; family Pinaceae; genus Picea; species Picea mariana. Next base: position 12,349 of record JASDQU010170409.1, on the reverse strand, counting down.
TTCTATAGGTTAGTTATTTGATTTCTTATTAGTTTACTTGCTGAATAAGTTTCCATAGGTTATTTTCCATTGGTTAATTGCTTGCTTGTTTATTTTCTTACTTGTTGCTTCTCTTTGATTTTGAATAAGATTAATTAGATTAGTTTGTTGTTGCTATTATTCATTAATACATAGTTTGTTTTTGCGCATTGTAATGATTAAGTTAAATTGCTTAAAGTAGGGTTTTCATTTGATTTCTTAGGACAATCCATCGATCCATTGTTCAAAAGTTACTTAGAGTAGATAGTTTAAATTTCCTTGATAGGGTTCGATCATTGATAGTCTTTGTTTAAGTAGATTAGCCCTTAAATAGCCCATTTAATTAGTTAGAATATGCTACCTCTAGCCTTTCTTCCTTGGCACATATAATTCTACAACTCTAATTTTACTTACCCCGGGTTGACAATTTAATTGAGAATTTTTAGTGCATATAGAACACTCTTCAATCTCTGTAACATTTTATGGATTTATGTCCTTACTCATTTCACCTTATTCATCACTTCATCCTTCAAATTCTTTTATTTATTGTATTCTTTTATTTTTATTTTTATTCTATAATACATTATAATACAAGTAGTATGGTACACATACTACGTGCTCACACTAGTGCATAGAAGTACGACTGTCTCTGTACAATTTTAGTCGAATAACGTTAACCAATCCTTCCATGAATTATCCATTCAATTTCCTCAACTAAGTAACAACTACATCTGTCACAAACCTTATCACATATGGACCTAACCAATGCATTTGAAACTTCCTAGGGTGCTTCCAAAACTTGTTGTCATAAAGAAAAAATAAGTATCCCATCTAGAAATTCTTTTGTTTAATGTGCTTGTCATTCCATGATTTTTCACATGCTTTCGGAATTCAGTGATGAAAACCTATGACAAACCAGTCCTCTTCCAACTTTATTAGTTTTGATAGTCTCTTCTCCACTGCACTGAAATCTGTAAGCTTTGTTAGCTCATAAATGCGTAGGCTCAGTACTATGAAATCCATAGGCATAAAAATTGTTACAAGGATAATCTCTATATGTCTAGGGGAAAACCACAATAGACAGAATGACACCCAGAAATCAACTCTAATCTCAAGTATGTTATATAAATGAAAATGATAACAAGAGAAGGATAGAAGCCTACCTCATCCATATTTCTAAAGAAGACTATGATTGAGAACATGACCCAAATATTTGTACCTACAACTTGTCCTCAACAACCAAGATACACAAGCATGTGGAAATGATATATAATGTTAGCTTATAAACTAATGTAATCGATTAAAATACATAAAAAATACTTCCATGGAAAGGGATACAAATATTTTTGATGTATAATTGGATGAGAAAAGAGTATTTCAATTAATGTAATCAACATAAGTACATAGGTGACAAACTTTTGTAACAACACATATTGAAACTAAGAAACTAAATCCCTCCAACTGGGCCTTCACCACTTCAATCCTCCACAAAGGAAAGATCATAATTAGTAGGAGTCAATGAGGTTCTCCATATCAATATAGGAAGATATTGGGGGATGAACACAATAATTTCATACTTTCAAGGACAAAGGGATGCAAACTCCATGTGAGGTGAAATTTCTCCAAAGTGTCTTTGCTCTCAATATGATGAATTTTTCAAGGCTTGTATATGGCTCAATTTATATCCTCCAAATGGAATTTAAGGGTCGCGTTGGAGTGTTTCCGGTATATGGAAGGTCAAGGATCATGGATCTCATGACATGGCATGAAAAATCAACATATTTTTTAATTTTTTAGCACAAAACCCGATGTACGTGGGCTATAATGGAGAAACTTGCGTATACGCGAGTTGTCTAAATGTGGCTCACGTATTTGGAAAAAAATATGTATTTTTTACTCTTGAGTGAGAAAAAAGTGAAAAATAAGTCTGCAGAGGGAAGTGGAAGGTCATCAAAGTAATATGAAGGGAGTGTGGAAAAAATGGTTATTGGCCACATACTAGTCTAAATGGGGTCTATCCTGTAAACTTATTATTTGTAGTCCTATATGCCCATAGAACTGCTAGAATACTCAAGTCTTATTCATCTCGAATTAAATTACACACCTTCTTCAGTGCATGTTCTAATATGTTATTGAATGCTTCCACTGATCCATTTTCCTCGGGATGATACGGTGTGCTCTTCTAATGATGAATATTAAAATCCGCTATCAAAGCTACACTCACCTTATTCACAAAATGATTTCCCTGATCACTCATAATTATTCTCAGGCATCCAAATCTTGTCACCACATTTTCAAACAAAAAACATGCATTTGTCTCCACACTACAATATCTGACTGGTTCCGCTTTATCCCATCTGGTTAAATAATCTATCGTGGTAATAATGTATATGGCTCTTGACCTCTTTTTTGGTGGATTAAATGGCCCAAAAAAATGAATGGCACATTTATCAAAATCTTGTAATGTCACTTGTGGTACCAATGACATCTCATGTTTCCTGGAAGGCTTCCCAATTATTTGGAAAACATCACAAGTCTTACAAAATTTCTTAGTACCCTTATGAAGGGTAGGCCACCATAATGCCATGTGAAAAATGCTTTTATTTGTTTCTTTTCCTACGTAATAGCCTCCTATAGCCCCTTCATTTTCCTCCGACAATATCATATGTCTTTCATGTTCTAATGCACATTGTCGCAGAATACCATATGTTCTTAACTTGTACAATTTTTTGTTATAAGTTGATAGTCCTTATCCTTCACTGCTAACTTCTTGTGCACAAATGTAAACTCAGGTGGGGTTAATATTGTACTCAATAACTAGACTATTTTTGAAAAAAAGTCATCAACCATTGGTATTGTAAATAAGTGCATGTCTGGTAAAATGTGATCCAAGTTTCCTACATTTTCTCCTGATAGTATGCATGATAAGTGATCGTGTCCTGAATTAAATTTCCCTGGTTTTACAACTACCTCAAATTCATATACTTGAAACAATAAT